>PVHY01000314.1:108461-140152 GCA_004024945.1 Uropsilus gracilis
ACAAAAAAAAAAACAAAAAAAAAAAAAAAAAAAAAAAAAAAAAAAAAAAAAAAAAAAAAAAAAAAAAAAAAAAAGTGTACACATGGCCAATTATAATTTGGAAAGATGTTCATTATCATTTACTTACTGTTAGGGAAATACAAATTAAAGTCTCATAATAAGATATTATCTCACACAAAGTAAAACAGCTTTTATTAAAAAGAAACAGAGTGTTGGAGAAGACAGGAGAAAACTCAACTCATGCACTGTTAAGACTGCAAATTGATGCAGCCACTATGGAAAACTGTTTGCAGAGTCCTCAAATAACTAAGATCAGAAATGTCAATTAATCCAGTTATCTTATTTCTGGTGATTCACCCAAAAAGCAAACATAATCCACAAATTTTGCACCCCTTGTTCATTGCAGCATTATTTACAGTAGTCAGTCAAGATTTGAAAACAACTCAGTCAAGATTTGGAAACATCCAGTGGAGATGGGTACATTAAAAAGATCTGGTATATACAAAGAATGGGATACCATTCACATACAAAAAGAAAAAGATGAAATAATTTTATTAGAAAACATGACTGGACCTTGAAGGATTTACACTAAGTGAAATATGGTCAGGTGAGAAAGAAAAATTTCATATGATTTCACCTATATGTGAAAATTAATGACATAAAACAGTTGAACAAGCAAAGAAAAGTAAAAACCAACTGTAAGACAATAAGAACAAAATAGTGGTTACAAGAATGGAAGGGGGCATGGATAAAATGATAAAAGGGATCAAAATTGTGTGGTGGAAGGTGGAAATTAGACTTTTGGTGATCAAAATATGTCAATATATAGTGCTGTGTCCCTGAAACCTGTGTAATGTAACCTAATCATAACTCAGTAATTTTTAAAAAAAGGAACCAAGTGTTCACAAAATTTGTATGTCTTACTTGAATTCACACAAGGATAAGGTTTTATCAGTGTTATTATAAGTAACTTGAATAACAAAGACTGTTATGTAACTCTGAGAAAAAGTAAAAATTTGAACATTGGGGAAGGTAAATAAAATCAATGAGGAGTTAAATATACTTCAGAAACTCTGGCAGCATAAGTTTATTGATAAGTTGAATAAAATTATTGGTGCTTCATATAATGCATATTTTCAAAGAAATTGATACATAATGTGCAAAAACTTATGGAAACATCAATCTTCTTATGTATTGCAAAAATAAGCTCCCTTTATATTTAGGATAACTCTCCAAATATTTTTTATCAAGCAAAAATCTGTGGACCTTTATCATCTTGCCCTCCCTTTTAAAGATATATTTTATTTTATTTGTGTTATAAACTAATTTCTCTCTGAGAAATTACTATCATGTATAGTCATTTAAGTTAAGTATATATTTTACATTGTAGATAATGACTGCTAAATTAGGTAACTATCTTTGAATAGAATACTTATTTTTGTTTCTTTATTTCATAAATTGGGAAAAAGTATATTATAAAAACTGAAAGGACAGTATTCATTTTTAGTTATAAAATCATTTTTGAACAGCTGGATGAGGTGGCGCATGCCTGTAATCCTAGCTACCTGGGAAGCTGAGGCTGGGGATTGCTTGAGTCTGTGGTACCCTGGGCAATGAGAGCCTATGATTCCATGGGCAAAAATAGCGAGACCTAGTCTCAAAAAAACAAACAAAAAAAATCATTTTTGAAGTAGTGTCCTCATAAAATTAGATGTTGACTTTTTTAGAGAAAATATTTATGGTTTATTAAATTTGAGAATCATTCTATCAAATTATTGGATACATTTTGAAAAGGATAACAAGACATTTCTGATCGATAAACACTGCTTTATAATTGGATTTGTTAAAGCAATATTATAGTAATAAAATAGAAAACAATACCAAATATGAAATCAGTTCTTGCATTCTGATTTGTTGGAATAGCAAGTTATGGGTCAAACTTTTGGCATAATTTTATTCAGATATTATGCATCTCAATTTATACAAATTTCAAATTGGTCTTATCATGGTAAAGTTCACTTGCTGAAATTGATTATAATTTTTAAAGCATAATTAAGTAGGAAATCATATGTCAATATCATTTTAATAGGTGATATATTTAAAAAATAGTATTAACATCCAAATAACTATAAACGCTTCCCCTTCCACTAGTAGTAAATCACTCTACAAAGCTTCTCTGAAAAAATATTAATCAGACTATAATATCTTCGGTTTAACTTTAGCCAATCTTAACAAATAAAAGCATACAATATGGACTAATTGCATATTTTTGAAATAATTATTTGACAAATAAAACAGACAAGTCCATAATGCTGAAAAGAAATTAAAGAAAGAAGAAAGAAAAAGAAATAACTCTTTGGTTAAGTTAATTTAAAGAAAAAATTAGACATTGGTAATGATAAAAATACTAGAGTTAGAAAGTAACTGTAGGTAGGATATTTTGATAAGTGCTGATTTTAAGGAATAAGATAGGAGTAAATATATTTAATATCAATATTTTTATGTGGGCTTATAGAAAAAAACTTCAGTTTGATACAGTACCGTTGACAACTACAATCATAATGTCTATTTAAAGAAGTTGCACTACACTGTAACTCAGAAGGCTTAAGACTCTTACAGTTGACTAGAAGGAACTGAGATAATGAGCATTCCACATCCATATCTTCTAGGGTTACTATTTCCATGTTTGAGAGGACAATATCCATTTTATGACAGCAGATATTGAGGCACAAGATACATTTCAATTTTACGTATTCATAGAGAAGTTATGCAACATTTTGTTTTTCTTTCAATTTTTAGTGGAACAAATTCACATTATTTTAACCAGAACCAAGAATCTGAAATCTCAAATACTCTGCATTACTTTCATGTTAATGTACTTTGGGTTTGATCTTAAGAAAAAGCATTTTGTCCAAACAGATGACTATACTTCCATATTTCACACATTATTTCATGGCATATATAATAAATTCACAGTTACAAAAGTTTCTAGTAATGTTTTCCTCTATCTCCATAATGATAGCTATTTCTCTCTAAATGCCTTATAGTCTATATGCACAACACTGAGTTTTTATTTTAAAATGATGTACATCAAAAAGCCAAATACTTATCTCATTAGAATTCTTGTACATTTCTAAATTTAGTTTAGTTCTGCACAAATACCTATATTGCAAACACACCTTAAATGTACTTTAAGAAATTAGATTATGGACTGTTGAAAAAGGAGCAACTGCAAGGGATAATTTAAGACCTGTTAATGATTATTTAACTTTAGGTAAGATTTAATATATCTGAGTCCCATTTTTTTGTTCACTTTAACAGTTACTTCTTGCCATAGCTATATTCATAAGTACTCAAAACTTCAAAATTCTTTGATGAAAAAGAAAATTGTAAATTACGTTACTGCTTGTTATTTGTGCAGCTTAAAGGTACAAAAAGCTGCATTTAAAAAAATCAATTCATAGATTCTTCTAAATGAATGTGATTGAATCTTATATCTCCTCTGCCAATAGTGAAGAAAAACATTATGCAAAAAAGGACTGTGCCTTTGGATCACCTTTAACATCATGTTAAGATGGATCTATTTGGCATTTATTGCTAAGGCACAACAAATAGAATCAAGCCATTGTATTGTTATAGCAGTCTATAATGGAAGGAAACAACCATAACTTTCTCATGGATGCTGGTAAAGGAAAAGAGAAAAGACATGGATGAAAATGGGCAATGAAAATAGCTCTTTCTCAAAGTCTGATGGCACTTTGGAGAGTCTACATAATAAATTTACCTATACATCTCTCATTGACAAAAACTTCATGTTAAAGCAGACAGGCTGTCACAAAAATTTCCTGAGCTGAAATGCAAGAATCTGACTCTCTGCCAAGGTGCACATATTTATAATACAGCTGAGCAAGATTGTAAAATTCAGAAATTCTATCTAAAAATGCACACAATATTTTAAATTTTTCTAAATATGATGACTCAGAAATAAAGTCGGGTACTTGGAAAGTCAAGTTTGCTTAAATTTACTAGAAGGAGTATTTCTTTAATGATTTTCTTTTTCAAAGAATGGGGTTCTATTAGCTGCAGCAAAAACACAGCTGTGTATGATTTAAGAGCTCTTTGAATAAACAAACCAAAAAGTCAGAATTTAAGACTGTTTACTGATTTGGTGAACTGAGAAAGTACTATCACTGTTGCTAATTGAAAATAAACATAAGAGCCACTTCTATCTTTGCCCCAGACTTTGAGTCATTACTGAAGCCTCAACACACTTGACCACATTGCGATGCAGTTTTCTTAAATGGGCTGGATGATAACAGATAAGGAAGAGGCAAAGGGAACCATTTGCTACAAACACATTGTAGGTAATATACAACATTGAGGATTGCATATTGACCTTAGGGCATTTGGTCTCAATCAGCATGCCATGCTACAGCACAGGAACACATAATCAGGTTTACAACATAGAGCTGAATTTGAGAGACTCACATAATTGCCTGCGGGAAGGTACAGGAGCACTTCCATAAGCTGTGCCCTGTAAATAAAACACATTTTTTTTGGAGCAACTGATCATTAGTAACAGCAGAAAATGGTGGAGAAAAGAATAGAGAAAGTAAAAGAAATGCAGAAAAAATGGCTTAAGAGTTTGGTTTTATTAAATAAGACTTTTGAATTACTGTATATGGAAGACAGAGTAAAGTCATATTTGTAGCTATTTAAAGTATGCAGCACATCAATATAATAAAATAAAAATACAGCAAAAATGGGAACATTTAAGTTTGGCAGTCAGGAGATTTGCAAAAAGTAGAACACACATGATATTTATGAAGTGGACTACTTAAAATGTAGGTTCCCTTGCACCAATTCCTTAGCTGATACAAACATTTCTCCATCTTAAATTAAGTAATGTACTAGTAGTTGATATTTTCTTTTTCTACATCAAACACTTTTCAAAATAAAACAAATGACTGCAATAAAACAGTACTAACCTTTGCAACACTATAGCTTACAAATCAGAAAAACAGCAGAACTACACAGAGAAAAAGTTATTAAATAAAAATACTAATTGTATATAACAGGCACTAGAACTACAAATATTAATTGTAGATGCTAAATCAACTGTTTTTGAAATTCATGCTCCACCCTTCCTTTTGAAAAATCTCTGTACTCTACTGTAATTCAAATTTTATGTAATTATTTCTGGTACTGACTTCTTAGACAAATTTTCTATAATACATTCAAGGAGAAATCTTAAAATATTAGATATATAGGTAAATGTGAAAATCAATAGTTCATTATAAATATAATAACTTACTAATGACAGGAATATTTGAAAAAGACTAATATTTATTGAATAATTATTCTGTGACGTTCGATGCTTAATATGTTAGAAAATTATCTAACTTAGTTCCTCAAAATACCTATGATAGTTACAATTTTTGCTTTTATTTATTGTTCTCATTTTTTTCTAATAAGAAAATTATAGACTTGATTAATTTAAAATTCAGTGTAAAAGCAGTTAAAGAAATATCCACACTTTGAAAAGTAGTTCATTAAAATGAGGCATCCACAAAATAATCCCTCTTGTTGATATTCAATGAACTTTCCCTCTAACAAGAGTAGCAAAGGTTAGTATGTCTGCTCTAATTTCTATAAAGTTATAACCAAAAAGAAATCTTGTTATATGTCTTCATGCTTGCATAGAGAGATGATAAGTAAAACATGTAAATTCCCTGCTTAAATTTTCTTTGCCTGAGAATGTATTTGTATCTCCAAATCTACCTACAAACAAGTCATTCCTTTATCTTCTGTTGGAATTGTCGGAAATTACGTTTAAATAAATTTTGCTCTGGATACGGATTGGTGAGCAAATTTGGTCAAAGCATTGTAAATTTGCACTTAGAAGAAAACCACAGAACTCCAGATACTGGCAGTACTAACTCAAATGTATACTGTTCACCCAAACCAAATCAGTCATTCACTTCCAAAGATAAAGCATTGCATGTTGTTTTCTACCTTGAAGTCAAGGGCAGAAATCAGGTCAGATAACATTTAAGAACCATTGCAGCTTTGCATTTCCGATGGGATGAAGTCATATCTATGTTATTCACATGAAAAAGAATTCTAGAGTAATCTAGATCAGATATAGATTTGCCTAAATCTGGCAGTGTCTAGTTAGGACACACACACACAAATACACATATAGGTTTTACTTGGGAACATAAAATCATTTTCCACTTGCAAATTTGATTAGAAAAATATCATTATTTGTAATAAATATTTATCATTAATCGTTGGAAACTTCCACTTTTCGGAATTTTTACTTATAAGTAACAAGAAAAAATATTAATGTCTTTAAAGCTGTTATTGACTCAGTATAAATTAAAAGATATTGATTTTCCCTTTTTTAGAAAAAAATCAAAAATTTACAGTGTTTAGGGTTCATCTTTATTACAGCATAATTTTTAAATGTATGCTCACATTCATTCATATAAAACATCAAGAACAAACTTACCACTGGAAAAAATCGAAAATATGTGAAACCAATATGTTTACAGTACCATGATTCAAGAAGTTAATCTCAGTTTTTCCAACTGCCAGTTTTATAATTAGTGGAGTGTCACAATGAAAAAGATTGCAAGAATTCTTAAATTTCCAAGAGGAAATATCTTGACTATAAGATTTCAATTAACTCAATCCAAGCAATCATTGCATATTTCTTTCATTTCAAGGAAGACATTGATACATACACCCTCTGGATTGTCTTCCTAAATCATGATTCTCTACTTTAGATACCTATTTCTGAATCAATCAAGTTTCTTTTGATTGTAACTTGTACAGATGACTACTGTGCATTTTTCAAATCCACAAAGTTCTTTCTTTTCACTTGCATATTAAAAACATAAAAAGAAGTCTAATAATGTGCATAAATTTAGGATATAATATTTTAAACTCTAGTGTTTCTTTTATCCTTTTGTCTAATCACAATGCACTTAGGATAAATTTTAGGGGATTAAATTATTTTTATTAAAATATAACATGGCATTCATTAATATTTTATTAAAATAAATAAAAGATGTAAATTTCAGGGAATCAGTGTTGAGAATCAACATATATATGTGATAATTTAAGTTCAAAATTATAAGCCCCAATCTGTCCTGTAGGTACCATTTTCTCCCTTTTTCCAAGTAACCTTCTCTCTTCCCCCCTTTCCACCTGGTAATCACTAACTCTTTTTGTTGTTGTTGTTGTTGATTTCATCTTGGTGTGTGTGTGTGTGTGTGTGTGTGTTTTATACCACATAAGCGTGAAGCCATACAATGTTAATCTTTAAATATCAGACATTTCACTAAGCATAATTTGTTCTAGGTTCATGTTTGATATTGCAAACAGTGTGATTCCATCCATTGTATATGTATTATATCTTCTTTTTTGTTCATCAGTGAAGAATATGTTGGTTTCTGATTCTTGCTACAGTAAATAGTATTGTAAGAAACAAGGTTGCTGATAAATCTTGGAATAATATTTTTGTTTGTTGTTTTTTTTTCAGGTAGATACTCAGAAATGGTATAATAGGATCTTAAGGAATTCTTTCTTTTCATTTTTTGAGGAGTTTCCATATTGCTTTCAATAATGGTTGCAACAATTTACATTTCTACTAAAATGTGTAAGATTTCCTTCTCTTCACATCTCTGATATATGCTGCTTTTCTTTTTAATAATAACCATTCTTACAAGTATGGGACGGCATTTCATTATTATTTTTATTTACACTGTTGTGTATTTGTATTTTTCATCACACTTTGAAAGTTATTTGATTTAGTTTTATGTTTATGCTTAATGAAATTTTGTCTTTTAAAGAAGATATTTTTAAGTTTTTGAAAAATAAATAAAAGTTTCAAATTCTCATTACACCTCCTGTCTCCACACATGCATAACCTCTCCCAACATTCCCCATCAGAGTAATGTGTTTTTTTGTTTGTTTGTTTGTTTGTTTGTTTTTTACAAATGATGGTCCTACATTAGCACATTATTACCAGAGTCCATAGCTTGGGCTCATTCTTCATGTTGTACATTGAATAATGTAGAGAAATTTACCACAATGTGCACGTACTTTTCTAGTATGGCATGGCATATTTTGCCTGAAATATTCTCTGTGTTTGCCTATCTATTCTTCCCCTTCCACCTCAAAATTGGCACTGATCTTTTTATTATCATAGCTATACTGTTCTCCAGAATGTCACACATTTGAGATCTCATACAGTCTTTTCAGATGGGCATTTTTAAAGTTAATAGTATATACTATAATTTCCTCCATGACTATTCAAGGTTTGATAGACCATTTCTTTTTATTACTGAATAATATTTGATTGTCTGAATGTAGCATAGTTTATTATCCATTTACCAGATGAAGGACATTTTGGTTGCTCCCAAAATTTATAAATACAAAATAACATAAATAAGCTACAATAAGAATGAGAATGCAATGTCATATTTTCCAAACCATTTGGGTAAATTGTTTAATGTTGTGAGAAGCTGTCAAACATCTGCTACAGTGATTATATTTCAAAAAACTATTTTATGATTAAATGTATATTATTATGTCAGTATAAACCACATATGAATGTTTATTATTTTTAATGAAATGCCAAATGCAAACCTTTAAATCTCCCAAAGTCTTCCCTATTTAAAACCAAACTTTCAAAATAGTATGTTTTGTGTTATATAAACAAATGAGATCAAACATTACTAATATAATCTTAAAACATTACAAATTTAAACATTATTCATTTGATCTTCCAGTAGGATAAACGATCATCAAATATTAGTTTAATACTAACCATTGTTAGAAAAAAATTATGAAAATTGTTTAGTACTAAACTAAATAACTGAGAACTAATTAAAAGAAAATATAGGATGATCAAGCCTAGATTCACCAGAAAAAAAAAAAATCATTTACTTTTTCTCTGTAAAATGATGTTGTAAAATTACATATGTAATTTGATAGTATAAATTGAAGGAACAAACCTGTAGTAACACGTCTAAGTTGAATGTTGTACATTTATCATGTACAACAATGGTAAAGAAAGGTCAGTGTTGAACTTAATTGCAGGGATTTAGTAAAATTAGCAAGGAAGTATTTCACCTTTGGATTTTATTTTTCTCACATAAAATATAGTTCGTGTAGCATTATATTTATTTAACTAACATTTTTACACTATTTTAAATCATGATTGTGCCTATCTTCTATGTAATGCTATATTAGAAACAACATTTTCTGAATTCAGCACATATTATATCCATATGTAATGATGTATTTCCCATTTCCATAAATAGGAAATATGGAGAAGTGAGTACAATTTCCATGGTTACAAAGCTAAGATTTAACGGGCATAGGATAAAACTGAGTCTCTTGGACAATCTAGGATCATACTGATTCTGTGTCAAGTCTCTGTGATCAGGAAATATGAAGACAGAGCTAAAGGTAATGGCTGTTTTATAATTTAGGAGGAATAGTTGATTTTCTGCTAAACAGTTTTAATTACAAATATGACAAGAAATAAGCAAAAGATTCTGGAAGAGTTAAACAATATGATCATCAGAAATCCATGAAAGAAAAGCCATTAAATGTATAAAAAGCACAAAAATCTGATGAATTTCTTCAAAGTTTTTCCCTCTTCTGGAAGCATTTAGTAAAAGTCAGTTACAGATGTCATCCATAACATAGAAAAGAATATACAAGGTAGTTGTACTAAGAAAAAATATATATATTTTGCTGAGAAAAATGATAAAATTATATCGCTTTAACAATTTAATAAGCATTCAGAAACTTTTATGATGCCCAGGCACACACCATAAAAACAAAGCAATGGGAGTCATGTTATGTAAATATGAATATAAGAAAATACTTGTATAATTCTTTAACCCAACACTTTGGGCATCATGTTTTTCAGAGTTCATAATATATAAAATAACATCTATATCTAAGTCTAGGACTGAGGTAAGGTTACATTAATATCTTTGTACCAAAGCAAACAAAAAAGGATAACTCCATTATAAAATATATAACCTGTTTGTGGATTTGAAAAATTAAAATTTTAAAGTGGTGGTTTTACCCAGTGGAATATACAGACTCAATGATATTCTAGTGAAAATCTCAGACATACTTCATCTATATCAACTGAAGATTTCAGAAATTAATAAGCAACCATAAAATGTCTGAATTGCTGAACCAATCCTAACCAAAAAAAAAAAGAAAAAGAAAAAGAAAATAAAAAAGAAATCACACACCAAACTTCAAACTGTACTCTACAGCTATAGTTTATTATTGAAATAAAATAAAGCTCACATTATTGAAATATATGTGAGAGCCCATAAATAAACCCAGATGTACAGAGATAGTTAATATGATAAAGAAGCCTAAACCAAACAATAGGAAAAAGAAAGTTCTTTAAAAAAATTGTGTTGGGAAAACTGGATAGTCCCAAGTGCAAAAGAATAAAACTACAATACTGTTTTACAGTAACCTTAAGTGAATAAAGGACTTGGATATAAGCTATAAAACCATAACATACATAGAAGGAAATAGACAAAACACTCCACAAACATAGGCTTCAGTAAGTAAAACACTCACAAACACTGGGTTCAATGATGTCTTTTATTTTAGCAAAACTAAACAAATGGAACTAGATCAAATTGAAAACAATTTCTGCACAGTAAAGAAACTATAATTAAAACGAAAAGTATCTGAAGGAATGGGAGGGAATATCTGCACATGGTCCATCTGACAGGGTTGGTGTATAAAACACTCATAAAACACAACAAAGAACAAAAAACACAGTCAAAACTTGGACTGAAGAAACAGAGACCTAAATAGAAAACATACAGGTGAAAAAAACAGGCACTCAAGAAAAGTTTCATCATCACATATAATTGGGATTAATGCAATCAAAACCAGTGATTTAATACCTCATAGCTGTGAAAATGACCCATCTACAAAAAAAAAAAAAAAAAAAAAAAAAAAAAAAAAAAAAAAAAAAAAAAAAAAAAAAAAAAAAAAAAAAAGCAGAAATAACTAGTGCTAGTGAAAGTGTGGTGATAAACAAATCTTCATATGTTGTTTGTGCAAGGCAGGCTGGTCCAACCCCTGTGGAAAACAGTGGGAAGATTTCTCAAAATATTAAAAATAGATCTAACACATCATCCAGCAATCCCACTCCTGGGTATCTACCTGCAGAACACAAACTACTAATTGGAAGGTATGGTGACTCTTGGAGCCAACTTGGGGGAAAAAAAAACCTAAGTGCCCAAGGACAGATGAAAGACTTAAGATGCTTTCCTATTCACACTGGAATATCCTTAAAATTTGAAAAACTGAGGCTCCAAAAGAGAGATGGGAGGTTGGGACTCAATGGACTATAGTTGAAGATTATTCTTGATGGAGGACACAGCGTGGTAAAACACATCTATAGAAAGGTGAATTTATCTTCCGAAAACACAGAGTTGTAAATCATCATTATTAATAATAAGAATCATATCAACAAAATGAATAGTTTCAGTAATTATAAATAACTAGTCAATTTAAATGAAGTCAGATTTAATTATCAAATAAATAATAGTACTAGATATTCAGAAGATTTTATTTGCTTTTTTTTTTAACTCTTAGAAGTAAAGACAAGAGATTAAGTTAGAGCTACATTTTAAAATGACATTGTTATACTAAACAAGTATAAACATCTCAGAAAATTAGAATTTCAACTCAAATCATCATAACTTTGAAGTTCTCTTGAAAATGAAGTAGTTTAAGAAGTTAGTTGTTCAGGGAAAGTAATTTTTAAAGACTTTAGCATGTATAAAAAAGTTTTCAATGATTCTAGAATGCTCACAAAAAAAGGAAAATTTGATCTCAGTTCCATCACAGTATATGAATGTGGAACTAGCAGGAGCTAGTTAATATAATCATTTTAAATGACATGTGAATATGATTTTTGAAATGAAAATATTTTTCTGACAAATACATCACCGTTATTAATTTTTTCATGCTTAAGATAGAATTTTTATTTAAATTTAGCAGCATAATGTATCATTTTTACATATAAATTCAAAATATCCAAGAATTAATTAAAGCAATATATTAGTGTTTCAGTAATAGATTAGTAATTAAGGTGATTCCTTGACAGAAATTGTTCAGATGCTTATGTAAAACTTAGTTATATAAAATTGTAAGAAATAATTTACTGGGCATGTATTTCTTAGATTCTTGCTTCAATGTTATTTAAACACTATGTTAAGGCACTAAAACTGGCCACTTTATAATATCATCATCTTTAAAAATCACCCTTGTGTCACAGAATCACCCAAAACTTGACCTTGATCTACCACTTTGGATGACACATAGTGATAGAGGTACTTTCTCATTAATCAAACCAGACAGTGTACAGAACTTGCAAGGCAAATGTGCCTTTAAATAGACTGTACTTCTTGTACCCGGTTGTTATCTTTATGACTAAAAATAGTGATAACCAGTGTGAATATCTACAGTTAGCTTTTTAGACCTTATTTCAAAAATACTGCAATATTTGAAATTTGAAGTGCAGTGAAAACTGAGAGAATGTAAGCAGGATTTGGTGTTGAATCTCTAAACTAACAGAAAGGGGGAAAATGACTTTTTTAATGAATAAAATAATGACAGGAATTTGTGAGATTCCTTTATTTCTTGACAATCTGGTAGAAACTCAGAAAGAAAAACCTAGAATATAATGATGAATCATACTCTACAGTTTATATCTAATATGGAAATAACCTCAGTCAAGATTCATTTAATAAATTATGTTTGTGCTCTTTCTGCTTATGACCTCTAACTCTACCAGTTGCACACATAGCAAGCAATTTATCATACTTTCTTTTTTTCCCACAAAATTGCAGTTCAAACTCTGATTTATCAATACTAAAACATTTCTGGTCTTCTGAGATGTTTAATTATAGTATGTAGACATATGTGATGTTTTCTTATACAAATCTAGATTTAAGTTTTTTTCTCCAATTGACCTTTTTGAAAGTTATTCTTCTTTAATTTTCAGTACCGTGCCTCTTATTAATACTTCAGTAAAAATACAGAAGGTGGGTTAGAACTCTGATGGCACACTTAGAATATGAAATGCAGAACCACCCCCAAAAAAACACAAATTCCTCAGTATGCTTTATATCATTTTAACTCATAATTGTAATCACAGCTTATTGTATTTTCTTCAGAATTCCCAAGACATGGCCTAAGGCAATCAGTTCCTACCAGCTAGTCATAACTGTCCTGTATGTTTTTCATTGCTTAAATATTGCCCTAAGCCCTTTTCTTTTATTATATACCTTTGAAATGGAGTGAGCTATTTCCCAAAAGACTCTTATCAAGAAGGTTGACATTTGAAACAATAAGAAGCTGCATGCACTGTGTGTTAATACGAGTGCCTGAAAAACTTGACATATATTCCTCTAATTATTTGAGTCCTCATCTCTAGGAGTATGTTCATTTATTACAAATAAAATTAAAATCTCTTTAGTGTCAGAACGCTGCTCACTACAGAAGTAAGGAAAATAGGCTAATACTGAGTACAGGGTGTTTAAAAGATTTAGTTTTTAGAATACATGCATATTCTCTTTAGCACTACTTTTCACTTGATATAGATGTAGCAATTATGTTAAACTAAATGATTTTTTTTCAAATGAGGACAGGAGATAAAATATCAACAAAAAGGGAAAGAAAAATCAAAGACCTAAGATTTATTCAATCCAAGCAATATAACTGACAACATCATCATCACACCATTTTATTTGATGTAGCATTTATTTACATTGTTGGTATTTTGGAACAAGATTTGAAACTACAGGATCTCCACCTTCAGCTGTAGTTAACATAGCATGCCATGAAAGAAATCACCCGTATTTCATCACCATAGTACATTGTACTCTCTCCCCCTACCATGACTCCCTGCCCCACCACCATCTTTGTCTCAGTCCTATAATCACCTTTCAGGGGTTATTTTTTATGTTTGTCTTTAGCTGACTTTTTGTGTCATATATATTCCACATTTAAGTGAACCATCCTACATTTGTCTTTCTCTTTCCTACTTGTTTCTATTTATACATTTTATGAATCAAATATCCTCCCTCCTACACATGAGATTTTACTCAATAGCCAAATATAGAAGTGATTAGATTAGTTAAAATTGTTATCAGTGTTCTCCAAATATAATGATAGTAATATACAATCTTATAATATACCTTTTATAAACTATAAATCTCACAATTATAGCATGAGAATGTTTTCATAAGCAAAACAATAACAGCACTTTTTAAAACAAAGAATAAAGGACAGTTTAGTTATTAGAGTACACTTGAATAATTATTATTTATAATGATGCAAATATTCACAATTATAAACTGAACATATAATTAAACACTTTTTAAAAGTCTTATAAATCCATCATAATAGAAAGGCAACCTAATAAAAATTGAACAAAAATTTAGCTAAGGATTACATACAAATGGCCGATACAAATATAAAGATACACATTAAAGGCAATTGTAGAAATACATATTAAAAAGTGAATTGGCTAACATCACAAAATCACAAAAAAATAAATGTTTAAAGATGGGTAATGCTTAGCATTAGAGAAAATGTGAAACAAAAAGAAATAGCATATGTTAGCAGTGGGGATGTGAAACAATCCATTGTGATAGGAAGGTTCCCAGGGGAAGGAAAGCTTCCAGGTCCCCTGCCCCACCCAAAGAAGGATGGATCTCAACAGTGGGGAAGGGAAGCTGGATGGGAGACTGAAAGAAAAATGAACTAAAAAGAGAGAAAGTAGACCTGTGCATGGAGTATTGCTCTTGCTTCTCAGCCTTTAACTGGTACCAGAAACTTGGATGACAAGGAAGGAAACACTTGTAACAATCATGTGTGAGAGATCCATTGAGAAGGTTAAGAATAGCAGCCTTTATCTTGATTTTGATTTTTGTCCCAAAGTCAAATATAAAATATCAAAAGGACTCATTGTTTCTTTTGTTTCAAACTTGTCTGGTGCCTTCCATCTCTTCCCAATGGGTCCCTCACCAGAAGATGCCTTAGACCTGTGACAATTTTTTGGGCCTCAACTGCCCTGCTTTGGGCCAGTGTTGTTTGGCTGGGCATAAATATAAAGATAAAGGGATGGAAACTGCACTGTTTGTCTTCCCTTCTCTTTATTACACACTACTTGCATTATAGTTCCTGTTTTACGCACTAGAGTGTGTTTTATCTTGATTTAGCAGATGGCAGGACCTATTTAGAGCAGGCAAGTTTGGGGATCCTGGTGTTTCCATTACCCTGCCTTGTAACACAGTCATTTTAGAATATGTTTCAGTAGTACTATACAAAATTAAATATATACTTACTGCAAGTAATTCTACTTCTAGATATTTCCCCTAAAAAATGTTCACACAAAAACTTCTATGCAAATATTAGTTTCTATATAACAACCAATATTGAGTCAAGAACCAATTGTCCATAATAGGAATTAAAATGTATAGCATGTAGATAAAATATATATCATATAGTAATATATTAATATTTAATGTATATTATGAGTATAAAATTAATATCTTACAGACATACTATAAATTAAGATTAATAACAATAAAAAGACCAAATAGTATACATTATTCATAAAGATTTTATACTAAACAAAAGCTAGACAGAAAAACACAGCACATGTATATGAAATGCTAGGATAAACAAAAATTGAATATATAATGAAATTAACTATATAGTATTACAAAGAAAATGTGTTGCAAAGTAAAAAATGAAAAAGTTATGAAGGATAATTTAGAATGATAATAGAATCTAAACATTGACAGATTTCTTGAAATCAGTTCATCCATATACTTAAGAGAATGCATTCTGTTTATGTTAAATACACTTAATTATAATTAGACACAGGATTCAGCTTGAAAGAATTACACAGCAACTTTTGGGGAAATGAGACTATTAACGTGAGAAAGGAATGCTATAAATTAAAATCTATTGGAGAAAACAATACATGTATATATACTGATTGCAGAGAGACAATAAAAATGAAAGGAATAAATTATTTCTTAAGTTATTGCAAATAAATACAGACTTAACTATGATTTAGAATACTATTTTTTCACTAGCCTTTTCTATACAAATTTATTGACTTACTATTATTTTGTTCATTATTTTTACCTCTACATTTGTAAGTGAAATTGTCAAATGTCCTTGCTCATACTATTTCTACTTGTTTTCAATACCGTACTAAAGGTGGTACATTGTTCAAAACCAACCAAGGATACAGTGAGAAAAGAGACATACAGGCTAATATTCCTTATGAACATACATGCATAAGAAAGATTCTCAATAAAATATTAGCAAACTGCATTCAATGATACATTGAAAGTTTCATACATAATGATCAGGTGGACTTATAGAATATTACTATTTTAGAATTAGCCTAAATTTCAAATTATCAATGAATGCTAAAGCTATAGAATGGAAGGATTACTGTGAAATAAGATATTTACACAATTGCAAATAATACCTCACTAAAATCCTAATGACAAAAAGGAAAAACAGTAAATGTTGAAGGAATCAGAAAATCTATAACACATGCTATGATGTAAAAATCAGATCTTAGATGTCTCCAAATTATTCCTCCTAATAGTCACAACTTGTGTAAACCTATCCCCCTTGAGTGTAGATAATTATTCTCAGAAAATACTCTATTTCTTAAAAGACATGTTAATTTAGAATAATTTTAGGCAAATAAAAAGATAAAGTGATTTCATTATTGATAAAATACCTTATAAATTTAAAACACTGGAAACTAGAAAGAGTACAAACAACATACCTAGTGTTAACTACAACAATAATTTAGTACCTAAAATACTATGCTTTTCCTATTTGTACCTAAAAGACAAAACCGAGAAAAATTTAAGATCTAAAAAAAGACTCAAAAAGCAAAGACTGCAGAACTTTTTCTTTAATTTCTTTGTTAGTAAAAAGTTATCTGTGTAGTCCTGAAAAATGCATTTTATAAATGCATGATAAGAGAATCACCAGATACTCTTTCTCACCCATCATTAGTTTTTATAGTGGTGGTTTATTAAAAGTCAGCAAGGAGCAGGTTCATTGTCCTACTAGATGCTAATAATTATTTCCTTCATTCTCTCAACTGGTTTGAAATTTTTAAAATATAATAACAATAACATGGTCTATATTGGGACTAAGCAATTTTCTTATGATATGTATCTAATTAGAAGGACCCTTAAGTTGTCTTTATATTTTGGCAAATAGAACTAATTTTTGAAAAATAAATCTTCATGCTTATAATAAATACATATTAAAGGGAAACTGTAGCTTTCATCCTTAGAAAATAGTAATATGGACTTTGGGTAATTTTCCTTGTTTTTCTTAACTATGATTATCCAATTTTAATGATCAAATTTTTTTTCTAAAAAACTCTGTTTTTCAGAATTTAATACCAGTTTTCTTTCTTTTAATTGTATTTGTATTATTTCTTATTGGGGTAATATTTGTTTACAACACTGTATAGGATTCAGGGATAAGATTCACACCTCTTCAGAAATAGATTATAAGATACTGCTCAGCATCCAAGCACATTAAATACTCATCACTGTCCACTGGCCTAACTTTTGTTCCTGCTTCACTAACCTCACTATCTTATATCCTGAACTTCTGCAGCCACAATTCTAGGGATTGCTTTATTTTAATTTTTTTTTTGCTTTGTTTTGTTTCTCTATATACCAAATATTAGTAAAGCGACCAACTATTTGTCTTTCTCCTTCTGGTTTAATTTATTTAACATATCTACATGCAGAACATAGAACATATCTATATTCATGTTGTTGCAAAAGTCAACCATTTATTTTATGGCTGAGTGGGATCCCATTACGCAAATCCAAAACATATTTATCCACTAATTTCCTTTTTCCACAACTCAGCAATTGTAAATAGTGCTGCATTAGACATAAGGGACAATATCACTTCTAATTAGTTTCTTATATAGATAACTACTTACAGAGAAACAAAACAAAGGTAAAATTGAAATTACTTAATCAAATGATAAATTTTTTAATATTTTAGGGAGCTCCATAAAGTTTTCCATAGGATATGGACCATTTTACACTCCCAGCAACAGTGTTCAATTGCTCCCTTTGTTATACATGTCCACCAACAGTTGTTTCTGAATTTCTTTCTTTCTTTCTTTCTTTTTTTTTTTTTTTTACTATAAAGTCTTTCACATAGGTATGAGGCTGCATCCATCATGGTTATGATCTGCATGAATTTCTTCATGTGATTTGGAAATTTGTATTGCTTCCTTGAAAAATTGTCTCTGTAGTTCTTTGAACTGTTATTTATTTATTTATTTATTTATTTATTTATTTATTTATTTGTGTCATATAAATCCTTTACAGATTTTAGATATTAGCACATTGTCCAAAGTGTTATGTGCAAATATTTTCTCACATTCAGTGGTGTCTTCTAATGATAATTAAAATAGAAATAAACACCCAAAGGAGATGCAATAAATTAAGTGGATTCCGCTTCAATAAACATAACTTTAATCAAATAGGTAGAAGTAGAATAAACATTAATGTATTTCATATGGAACAAAAAAAAATACCAAATAGACAAAGCAATTCTAACAATAAAAAAGTGTAAAATATGTGCTATCATACTTCCAGACATCACACTACAATGTAATATCAATCAAAACAATAAATTTTAGGCCAAAAGTAAAAGTGCAGGCCACTGAAATTGAGTTAGGATTATGGACTAATCCCATACATACATGACCTGATAATTTAAAATAAAGTCAAAAGTAAATATTGGAAAATGAAAAGATTCTCCAACATGATGTTGAGAAAATAGGAAAGTCACATGCAAGAGAATGAAATGAAACTACTATTTCAGACGATATACAAAAGTTAATCCACATTAAAAAAAGACTTAAATTTAAGGCCTCATAACATAAAATACAAAATACAAAACACTCCATGACACTGGTTTCAAGAATGTCTTTGGAACTTTGGCACCTACAAAAAGGGAAACAAAAGAAACTATAAACACACAGAACATTAAACTGAAAAACTTCAGTACAGCAACAGAAATTGTTAGTAAATCACAAAGAGATCCAACTAATTGGGAGAAAAATATACAGCATCACACATCTGAGAAGGGGTTAGTATTTAAGATCCTCAAAGAACTTGCACAGTTCAACAAAGAAACAAAAATGGCCAGAAGACTTATAATAGGCACTTTTCCAAAGAAAATAAACAACTTTAAAGAAGGCACACAAAAAATATTCATAATCATTTATCATCAGGGAAATGCTAATAAAGGACACTATGAGATAACACCTACCACCTGTGTGAAAGGCCTGTATCAAAAATACAAGAAGTGAGTGTTAGAGACCGTGGAACCTTCTCCTCCACTGTTGGTAAGACTGTAAACTTACTCAGCTTCGATGAAAGAAAATATGGAGGTTTCTCAAACTATTAAAAATAGATCTACCTTATGATGTAGCATTTTCATTCCCAGTTTTATCAACATGAATAATATACAAACACTACTTTGAAGGTATATATGCACCCCTATGCTTACTGCAGTAGCACTATTTATTCCAGTTAATTTATGGGAACAATCTAAATGCCCAAGGACAAAGGAGTAAATATCAAAGCTGTGTTATATAAACACAATGGCAAACTATGCAGCTCTAGATTAGAGACAACATGGATGAAACTGGATGGAATTAAGCTAAGCAAAATAAGACAGGTGATTTAACTTACATAACTTAGCTCATATTTGAAGTATAGAGAAACAAACAAAGGTAAAAGAAACCAAATTTTAAAAAATCTAAAACTCTGAGTAAAACTGAAAATACCAATGGAGGCAGTTTGTCTAAAGGACTATGGTGAGGACTATAGATTGTTTTTTGATGTGTGTGATGTGGTAATATACATATGAAGAGGTGTGAAGCTATATATTTGAATCACATAGTGTTGTAAACTATGTTACCTGAATAGAAAAACAAAACAAAACAAAACAAATTATATTAAAAAGGGGTAAAGTATTAAAGATGAAAATGCATCACTAAAAGACCATTAGATGAAAAATAGCTTAGCACTTTCTGTAACAACCAAACTAAGTAGCTATAAAATATATAAATCCTAGGAGTACAATTACCTCAGTATTTCAACTTTCTGTCTTAACTCTAGAATTTTTCTAGTCAGTAAAGATGTATTAAAGAGGAATTTCAAAGGCTCTCACCACTCTAGGATAGTCAGTCACTCTATTTTCCTTGCTGTCACTTTATGTTACAGCCAGCTCATCAAGAAAAGGCAACTTAGAGCACTTATTTTATAGAGGTCCAGAGCTACTATATAACAATTAACTAGAGAGCTTTTAAAAATGGATATTGTCAGATCTTCCCAAATTGGTAGAACCAAAGTCATTTTGGATATAGAATTCATTGTGTCTGCATTGTGAGCTGTTCTTGAAGTGATTTTACATACACCATGCTGTTTAAAACAAGTTTAGTAGTGAATGCCAGAGACTGACATTTCCATTTTACGTAATTTTATTCCACTTTAGCTTCCTCACTGAGAACAATCCATATGTTTATGCCATGATCTGTTTTAAGATGCTGAAAAAAAGAAGTTTGTCCCTTGAATAGCTTTTATCTTCACATATGAAATAAATTTCCTAACGTAACACTTACAAAACAGTGTGATAAAATAGGAGAGGGGAAAAGGATAACAGAAAATCTGTGATAATTAAAAAACAGAAAGAAAGGGAATTTATAGGGAGGGACATAAGCTAACATTTATCCATTGAATAGTAGGCAAAAGTCATTCTTTGTAAATAGGATGAAATTGGGATAGAAGAGAGTAAGCCATTTGGGCAAAGTGGAAAGTGAACAAAATGTGCTAATTCTGTAGGTGGAATATTTGTAAGAGTTTGTATATTAAATATAGGTGTCTCAACATCAATTTTCATCACCTGTACAAATCATTAGAGAAAACATTTAACCCATTTCAATAATCTTGATTGTTGATTTATGTTTCAAAGAAAGTAATTGTTGCCATGCCAGCAAAAGTAATCACCCTATTACTGAAAACAGTGATTCACCACTTTAAAATCATATTCTGATTCAGCAGTGCCTGAAACAATCTTTCTAGCAAATCTTCTATTCATTCTAGGTTTAGGAAAAGCATAATATTATTTATTTTCTATAATTTATTACTACAAATCATAAATGAGCAATCATTCATACAGAACTCAAAAGTATGTCTTTTGATATTTGACCTGATAAGTAGCAAATAACATCAGTACAGTTTATCCACCAGATTAGTAACTTATTAAGAAAAATTGAAACTGTCCTAGTTTGGAGAAGTACAGTATATTAAATATTTTTTAAAATATTGAAAGATGTATTGGTTTCTATCCCAAATTAAATTCAATGTCACAAAGCTAGATTGGTATTCGACCAATAGGTCAAATCAAATAAAACTATGCTGCATACCTCTCATAAATTTCAAGAAAATACAATTATCAAATCGAGGTTGAAGAAAAAAATACTAAAAATGTCTCCTCATAGCATAGAATGAGCATAGACTGGAACTTTTCTATAAATCTTAAACTAAGAATTATTTCCAATCCCTGTTTGTATCCATAATTCTTCCATACAGTTGTGGAAAATTACTCTGGAATAACCTGTAATTCATGTAAAATTATGTTAAGACCGTTAATTTATTATTACAAGTATATCACCAGTCAATACTGAGTGCATACCACTTTCCCCATTGGAGAAGGAAAACAATTATGAGTATTTTAGCCTAGACTTTAGGAATATAAAATTCCTAGGGAAAATATAAATATAAGGACTTATATAAAGCTTATTTTGTCTGGATACTGTTCTAACATTTGGTTTATATCCACTTACTTAGTCTTTACATTACCAAATGAAGTTGAAACTTTTTTCCCCACTTTGTGGGGCAAGAAAACACAGCTAGAAATTATGAAACCAAGATTCAAAGTCTGTTGGTCTGAAGTTAAATAACCCAGTATATTTGGTTTCTCAACAAGATAGCCTAATTATATAAAATGGTGAAATAACTATACCACACACAATTGTTGAATATCTGATATAACTATATCACAAATGATTTCTGAATTTCAGATACCATAAATGAACAAGAATATTAATTATTCACATCACCATTTCAAAGATTTGTGGTGAAAATCTATAGAGTCCATATACAGTGAGTATTTAGAAGAATTTTGGAATCCAGATTTAAAGAGAGAATATACCAGAGAAAAAATTTAAAGTTTTAAAATATTTAAAGAAAATAGGGCAGAAAAGAAAGTGGACTTGCTCAAAATATTATCATTAAAAATAAATATTTTAACATTTCTCCTATAAATTCTCAAAAGTCTATCTGGACTGCTAAATGACAAAAAGTATTAAATTATGCCTGCATAATTATGTACTCATTCTCATAAGTCATTTTATGATATTCAAATTTATACTTTCCAATTAGTCTCAATTCAATCTACATCCTGTAAAAGATACCTCTTTGGCTATTAAATCCTTCTGCAATCTCTGTTCTGGAGTTAAGAGTTGAGTGTTGCTGTTGTTTTTTTTTTTTAGTTAACCTCTAATTGAACTGTATTTATAATTGAAATACCCGTCAGAGCAGCAGCATAATCAGAAACAATAGTAAATTGATGAATATCTTCAAAGAATTAAATTATAATAAAAGTAAATATTGAATGATGGGTTGAATTCCAAAAGATTACAGTTCTTGTTTTTTATAGCTAATAGAAAAGGAAGATTAGGGCTGGAGTGAACAAGGAGATTTGACTGGTAAACTAATGTTAAGTTGGAACTGTCAAGGCACATCTAACATGTAAATTTTACATAAATGAAAATTAAAGGTAAACTCCATTTACTTAGAAATTCAGTCATGCCACCACCTGTTATATAAAAACCTCAAAAGTTAGAACTATTTGTTAAGAAGGTATTTTTTTAATGATAGGAAGAACTAAACATTTTCCAAAGACACAAAGATGGAAAACAAAACATGTTCATCATCACTTATCATCAGAGAAACATAAATCAAGAACACAATAAAATACTGCCTGACATCCTTGAAAATGGACATCAATGGAGAGACCAGAAGCAAGTGCTGGTGAGGACATGGAGAAAATGCAACACAGCTTCTTCTAGTGGGAAAGTAAATTGGCCAAGACATTATGGAAAGCAATATGGAGCTGTCTCAAAAGATTAAAAATAGATCTGGTGTTCAACCTACTTAAGTCCATTCCCAGGTTTCAATCCTCAAAACTCAAAAACATTACCTTGCATACCACTTTTATTGCAGTGCTATTTAAAATAGCAAAATTATGTCTTATTTGTTAAAGTTACTGATTTTTTTATTTTAGTTTAATTAAATGTATTTAACAAAAAAACACACACCAACCAATTTATGAAAACAACAAAGTACCCAAAAACAGATGAGTGAATTAAGATGATATAGTATAGAATAAACACTGGAATACTCAGCAATCAAGAAAAGATCATCTTATGCCATTTTCAGCAAGATAGGTGGAGTTGAAGTGACAACTTCAAGTGAAATAAGTCAAAAGGAAAAAGAAATATTGGATAGTTTCACTAATATTGGATGGTTTCACTAATAGAGAAATCAAACTAAGGTTCAGATAAAGACAAGGTGAACATGTAATCTTTGAAAGTTGACTATGTAACTACTAAAGCATACAGAGGGGAAGGGGAAAACGGGAGGAAGTTATGAACAAAGAGGGAAGGAAGAACTTTAATGGTGGACTATTGGTGATTTAAGGGTGGGTGCACTATGCTGAGAGAAAATCTAAATGTCACCTTAAATACATAAATAAGTAAATAAATTTTAGAATTATCAAATGAGAGAATACAATTTACTTGTATTCCTAGAAAAGTTTACCAATTTGACAGAAGAAAAAGATAAATTCAAAATGTAGGTAACTGACAGTTTATTCTGAATATCTAAATTTTCACTAATTAATAATTTTTAAATATACGTTTTATTAACTTATAGAGGTTATAATCTGCATCTAGGAGAGAAGGCGAATAAAAATATATTAAAATGTATTTTTTCGTTGAGGTGATGATATTAGTGTATAACACTGGATATGATTCAAAGGTACAGGATCTCACCTCTTTAAATGTATCATCATGCATGCTGACCATTAAACTGAATTTGTGAACTAATTAGTCCATCTATTGAGGCCACACAATATATATTTCCAGATTTGTTTTAGTTGGTGCATTCTCATTATGACCCAATCAGCATTTTAAACAAACTTATCCTTTAATTCAGATGTTAGGTTTTGTGCTTGAAAGACTTGAATAATGTATTTGAGTCTATAACATAAATATAATTCATGTTCAATGATTTTCTGAATTTCAGAAAGATGTCCTTTTATTCTGAAATTTCAAACAGAATAATACACTAAAGTGACAGATGATTGTCTCCTATTCCCTCCTCTTTAAGTAATTTCACACCCTAGACATAATTGTTATTCTTTATTGAAATCCATACGTGTAAATTTTGTATATCCATGTCTCTCTCTCTCTCTCTCTCTCTCTCTATATATATATATATATATATATATATATATATATATGCCCTTTTGTATCTTAATTTTTCTTAAGTAATTAGGTCTATATAAAGTAATATAGTAACTACTGCATTAAAAATCCACTGTAAAAACATTTTCCTAAAATGGTGTACTTTGGAAAACACATATGGGATACACAGAGACAGAAATGCATGCCTTTTATTGTTAGCCAAAAAAATATGTATGCACAAATCAAATCTTATTTTAGCTCTTATTAATTTAACACATAGTCAAGATACAAATTCAGTAGGTATGAAAAATGTATACCATGAAAAATAAGTTTGCTTCTTTCTTAGTTTCCTACTCCTCAATGTTGATCTCTTAGACTAACTGGCTATTATATATCTCTGTTTTTACATATTCATTTACTATCAGAGAGATAGTATATTATACTCACTATTTCCATTTACATCTAATATGTCTCAAGGATAATATATTTTTTTGTCAATGCATATGATCCACCTGATTTGTTCCAAAAATCTATATGAACTACTATAATTTATCGAAACATTCCCTTGTCAACTACATTGAAATTATTTCCAAACTTCACTATTGCAGAAAAATACCACACGGAATTGATACATCTATATATCCATATCTTTCTCTCTCTATATATAAAACTATTATGCATGTTATTTCATTGGTATAGATATATAATCTAAAAACATCAAATATGTATATATATAATATTTAATGTATGAAGTTATTCTTGATGCATAAATTCTTAGATTAATGATTGAATTGATAGGTGATACATTTTCCATTTGAATAATTTTGAAAGATATTATTAAATAGTGCTATATAGATATTATAGCAATTGAAAATTCCACTAGTGTTTTCCACATTCTTGAAAACATAATAAACAATAAAACTTGTTGTGCTTATCTAAAATTAGTTATATATTTATCTCAATTTAGTTATTTTTTAATTGTGAAATTAGGCAACTTTTGGCATACTTACAATTAAACTTTAAAATCATAAATATTTTTTAATTCACATGGATCTAATAATAAAGTCCAGATTTTATTATTTTTTACATTTGCTTGACTTGACTTTGACTATCTGTATATTATTACTTTAATGGTGAAGTGCATCTATCTGCTTACACTAAATTTCATCTAAAACACATTTTCTACCCTGAAAGTCACCAAAAGTATATTCATTCCAAGTTCTCCTCTCTTCCCCTTTCATTTTTCACTCATATATGCATATATGAAATTAGACGCGCATATATAATATGACTAATTTGAGTTGTGAATATTTTCCATCTCTATAATGAACAATTTGAATATAACAATTGTCTACGGCCATACCACCCTGAACGTGCCCGATCTCGTCTGAATATAACAATTAATGTATATTTCCAGTTTTACTCCATCATTCATTGGCTTTAGTATTTTCCTTTTATCTGTAAACATATTTATAGCTCTTATAATATTTCACTTTATCAGTTACTTATTTGGTCTATAGAAAAAAACTATCTTCCTCTCTTTTTCTACACCATACTTTTCAAAATCTTAAACCATATCATTTTTCATTCTTTCTGTATATCTGTGAGTAGATTATAATCGTATTTTTTTAAATTCTTTCTCTACTATCAATAAATTAATCATGACATCTATCCAGTGCAGGTCTTTTGTCTCCTTTTTGTCTTGTTATACTGAAGTTTGTTCTTGGGAATCTGATTAGTCTATGGGAAATAATTTCCTTAAATTTTCTGGTGTTCAAAAACATTGGTCTATTGCTTTAGCATTTGTTGGGTGTTTGACTGATTTTAAAATAACCAGATCAAATTTTCGGAAATTTTTAAGCAATACTCTTTTAAATTTTAAAATGTAAAATTTTAAAGTCATGAAGAAGTTTCAGAGTAACCATTTTGTTCCCTCAAAGTTTCTGCAGATGCTACAAAATGTTATTTCTATTCTATTTATTTATTTATCTACTTATTTAGTTATTTATTTTAATACTTGTCTGAAAACATTATGTAGAAATAATGTATTTATATTTCAACAGTTAAGTTTTCTTTTGCAGATTTGATTGTTTTCTTTTTTTGATTGGGTACTGAAGAGCCAAGAAAATTGTTGTCCACAACAACAATTTTTGCTATTATTGCATTTTGAAGTTGCATCTAATGCGAGTGGGTTCTTGAATGTAAGTGGGTTCTTTACTTTTCCTCACCACCTAGAAAGGCAGCTACATGCTGTTTACACAACAAATATCTTGTATTTTTTACCCCATTGGTGATTAAATGTGATTGATCATTAGCCTAATCTACTAAATTGTTTGTTTCCATATAACTTACAGAAAGTTCTAAAGCTATTCTTGAAGTCTCCTGATATTCCAATAAAGGACTGCAGTCTTTACTGCTCAAGATTTCTAAGGAAGTTTACAGACTCATGCTGTGAATGCCTTAACTGAAATCAGCTTCTTAGAGTCAGTTTAAAGTTCTCCTCATAAGCCTATTTTGAAGTTTAAGGATTTTCTCAGCATTTACTCATTTTGGGGGGCGCATTTCTACTTGACAAAGTTTGTTTTATATATGTATGTTTATATTGTATTGTTCTGTTTTTGCTACAAGGTAAAGGGGACAGATACCATCTTTATTCCATTTATAATTGATTTTTTTAATTTTTATTAAGAGGAATCAAACAATGAAAACTTTTATGACCCTAGCTGTTAATGACCTATATATAAATAATGATGAAAATGCATTTTTAATATGAATATAAAAAATTATCTTACCCTTTCTTTCCATTGTAAAGTCGAATGTATATTTGATTTATAAAAAAATATTGGTGAAGTTGAGTGCATTTTTAAAAGCATATTTATTTAAAAACTATTTTTGTATCTTTTCAAGATATATTTAATAAATCAACTTGTATTGTGTTTCTGAGAAATTTAATATTGATATATTTTAAGAAGTAGAAAACACTTAAGTATTTTGATATATAGTTTTATATATATAGATATATATTTCTATATATATTTCTATATATATTGATATATATTTTGATATATATATTTTCTATATATATAGAGAGAAAATTCTTAAGTATTTTGATTGATATGTACATGAGGGCTTCCTTTATAAAGTTGATTCATCTTGAATACTTTTTCAAAATATGATTTTTCCCAAACAATTTTCACATGGAAACGTATTCTTTTTAGAAAAAATATGCTTGTTGGTTTTCAAGAATATTGGATATTTACTGTTTAAAAATTATACTTTAAGAAATAAATTTCAGGATTCTCCAACATAAGTATACCTAGATTCTGATCATCTGTCAATCTCAAAATATTTTCTGTGTCTTTACCTATTCATTTATCCCTTAGAAAGGTAAATTAATCAAGTTGGGGATAGACTTGGCAAAAAATATTCCTTCACAGAGTAAATGCTGACAGCTAGAATTTATATCCTGGAACTGAAAGTTAGATAGATAACGAATCTACATATTCCCTTTTTATGTTTTAATCTTTTCTTACTCTTAGTCTGTTTTATTTACATGGAGATAAAATCACAGTCCTTAACTGCTACATTAGAGAGTTGGAGTTAACTTGAGTTTTGTTTTGTTGTTGTTTTTCACATAAACTAAATAGTATCTTTTAAATAGACAAAAATACCATAGAATACCATTCTGATAACCTGTAATTTAAGTAAATATTTTATGAAATGTCTCTTCTTTACAAATGTGAGACAGATTTTATCTTATATATACCCAACAAAAATATTGTTGAGATCATGGTGCAAACTTAAAAGTAAATGCTCTATAATTCTTTCCAAATTTCATAATTAGAATCCAATTTAAATCACTTTTTAAAACTATATTTTTTCCTTTCTGATTCCTTGATTTGTTGACTTTGTTAATTATTACTATCATCCATTGCTTTTCATTATGCTATGTTCCACGCCTTTATAATATTAAAAATTTTCAGTATACTATTACATTAATCTACATTTTTGTATACCAGGTTTTGAACAATCAAAAATGAATTATTAAAAATAGTTTCTCTGTAAGTTGGGGTTCCTTATGAAATAACATTCATATCTATGAAGATAAACTAATGAATAACAATGTAACTTATAATGTTATAGGGAACAATTTGAACATACAGATATTTCTAACACTCTCCTAAAAGTTTCATGTGAATCATTTCACTTAATAACATGGTAAATAATGTCCTCAAAATAATGTACTAGTATGACAGTTGCTTATGTTTTTGTTATTCTTCAGCTTTTCATAGAGATTTAAAATATAATTCATAAAATTTCCTTGAGTAGAATTTTTATAAAAGGAAAATTTTCTAGGAAAAAAATATCTTCTTAAAAAACTAACCTAGGATTGCCATATGACCCATATATCCACTGGTGAATATTTATTCAAGAAATACAAAAGCACTTATTTGAACAGGTATGTGAGCCCTCATGCTGATTACAGCTTTATTCACAAGTCAGAGCCTGAAACAACCTAACAATTCATCAACAGATGGACAAATAAAGAGCATGCTGTGGGTATACACAGAGTGACACAAATGAAATACTATTAGATTTTAAGAAAAATACATGAAATCCTGCCAGTTGCAATAACATGGATGGATCAGGAAAATACTTCATTAGTGAAATAAGAGAGAAAGAGAAAGGCAAACATCAGATGACTTCACTCACAGCTATACATTTACAAAATAAATTAATGGATAAAAATATATTTTCGACTATAAGATTAAAATAATGGTTACCACAAGCTGAAAAAGGGTGGGTAAATCAAGTAAAAGATTTCCACAGTTTAGTGGTTAATGGAAAGGAGACTTCTGGTGGTGAAAGTAATACATATACAGATATTGGGGCAAGCCTGTCCATGACTCACAATCAGCAAGCTTCAGACTCACCAATCAGCAGAGGTTCTTTATTGGTTCTAGCAATTATACAGACTCACCAGTTAGGGCAGGACAGGGTCAGGGTAGATTTTGGGAGCTGGGAGGAAGGTGAGCCCCTGTCCCCCACCCCTAGGGATCTTTCTCTGGCCTCTCTGGCATTCTTTCATTTTTTCACACTATCTCACTTTAGTGCTCTTAATTTTTGCACCCCTTTAACCCTACTCCCTTTGACCCAGGTGTGCAAACTCACACATACACACACTCATTGGGCTGCACTGTCATGGGAAAGATGCAGTATCATGGAGCTGTTTATACACATTAATGGAGGGAAAAGCCTAAATCACCCCACAGCACCCAAAATAATGTTATAAATCAATGTACCTTTGGTTAAAAAAAAAGTAAAGGTAAAAAATTAACAGAGTAGTTTAAAAATACTTTTGACAACAATTTCATGTCTAGTTAAACAGAAGAGCAGAATTCTCATTCATTCTTCAGCATTAAATATGATATATAGTTTAATTTGAATTATATAAAGTATGTGTTAGCACAGGTAAGCAATTGGGAAAATAAAGATTTCTCAGACCTCTGAAAATATCTCAATGGCCCAGGAGTTTCTGAAACATACATTGAAACTCACTGTTCTAATTATATCTGCATTTACTTTTATATTAATATCAATATATCTTTGCATACTTTGACATTTACTCGTATGTGTTGTGCAAGCCTTTGTGCAAGTTGTTTGAGGTTTATCTGATTGATACATATCTGTAAAGAGTTAGATTCAGGGATCAATGCATCAGAATGAGAACCCAGAAAGAGATCTAAACTTTTGTGGGAAGTTGATTTTGTTGAAGGTTAAATGTGTTAACTAATAAACATAACAGATAGATGTTTAAGAAATGTAGATTGGTGAAAAAGCAAATCTAGAGATCAGGTGCTGAAGAGAAGAGTGGAGTCAAAAGGAACAGTTAATCAAGTTTCTTGCTACTAGTGTCTCTTTTGCCATTAATCAGGTCACTAGCAGACATCTTGCCTTTCAGTAACAGCCTTATATTAAGTACTACTTCTTCAATGTCTTTTTATTCCAGGACATATTTTAAGGAGACAGTGAATAGGATTATATATATATATACATGCATATATATACACACATATATATCCAACAACAAAAAGAGAGAAATACTGCTACAGGAATGAACTATTAAATTGCTTACTGAACAATAAACTACTAACCACAGGAAAAGTTCACAAGCCAATTTCCTGTATCCCACTTCATTTATTTTAGATGATTCTGAATTATCACTATTTTATCACATAAGACAACCCTTCTAAACCTCCATTATATTCCTACTTTGAGCAAACAGTACTTCCAAGGAAATATCCTCATTAATTGCAATTCATAACAATGAATAGCTTAATGTTCCATTAAGTGTGTGACTCTCAGGCAAAATAAATTTTTGTCATATCTGTCAGGTCTTTGCCACCCTTTCAGTGAACAGATCAGCATGTCTAATTCCAGATGTTATTGTTATGAGAAAAATAAACAAAACAGAACAAAAACTTCCTTATTAATTTATGACATTTAAAAAACATCATGGAAATAAAGATAAACAAATGCAGGGTAATGCATTATTTACCTTTCAATTTGGCTTACATTTAAAAATCCACTGTGTATTTCAAACAGCTTCATCAAGTCCTACATTCTCCTATAAATTGAAACAGGTAAAATGGTCAAAATAGTGAAACTTCAGAATCCCAGTCTCACTTTAACCTTAACAAATGTATGTATGAACTTCTTCTGGATAAGTTCACATATTAAGAGAGATTCTTTGGTTCAAAAATTAATAAGAAAGTCACAATACTTGTCAACCAAAGTAATGGGAATTGTTCTACAAATAATTTCTACTGATAAGACAGATAAGAATGACAGATACTAATGATGACAAGCATAGGCTTCTGACTAAAACTTAAAAGCTTTGGTCAGCAAAAATGCATATTCTTAAGTTTTTTAAAATATATTCTACTATTTTAGAAACACCAGTCCTGGTAAAAATAACATGCTTCCAACA
>PVHY01000314.1:140252-258979 GCA_004024945.1 Uropsilus gracilis
AAAAAAAAAAAAAAAGGTCAGTGGAGAAATTGTCTGTAACATCGCATACAAATTCACTTGGAGAAATTACATTTGAAAATGGATTTTCAAGAGTGTTTTGTGCACTCATTGGAATAAATTAAGAAACTTTTTATTATAGTGCTTAACTCAAATTAGCTTAAGGTAAAAAACTGATGCCTGAAAAGTCCCGAACTATTTGCTTGTTTGGATCCAGAAATTAGGAAGAGGTCATTAGAACACTTTTTTCCTCCATGTTCCACATCTTCACTCTCCGTTTACTGATATTTTTAAGTTTAATAGTCAGTTCTTATGAAAAAACTTTAAAGCAGTTTTTTTGCTGAATTCCTTATGAAATTTTTTCCTGTGGTGTTCAGATGGCCATAGAGAAATTAAGGTTATAAGTTATTTAGTGTTGACATTGTGTGAGTCATTAAAAAAGGATTCTAATTGGTCCAACTTGGTACCTGCTAGTCCTGTATCAATTAGAGTTCCTGGAGCTATTTGATAATTTTATGGAACAACCTTTTTTATGGTAATGAATGTTAGCTAATTTAATTAATATTCATATCTGAGAAGTGTAGTATCTCACTGGAAGAGAAAGAATGTTAAATACACTAAAATCAGATAATCAACAATGAAATGAAACATTCAAATAATAATAAAGTCATCTTCATTGTTTTTATATAGTACAATTTTATAAAAATAAGATTGACTTTCTCTTCAGTCCTACTATATTCCTACCATCTCTCCCCTTTCATAATAACATATTTTGTATTCCAGATAAAAGAAATCTACACATATTGAATATATATATGTGTGTGTGTATATATATATATATATAAATATATATATAGGCCTTTCCATTCATTTATCCACTATTTAGACAACAAAAATGACTAACATGCTAAATTTAATTACACTATATAAAAAAGAAACATGAAAAAGCAACAGGGAAAATCAATATAGAAAATTGTCCTGTTCATACAATATCATGCTAAGGGAAAGGCTGAAGTATAGGGAACAATAATAGGATATTACAGTCAAGACGTGGATAGACTTATGGTTTCCCACATGAGTATATCATATTAATCATGGCAATTATTAAGAGTATGTCCACGCTGACATAAACTTGACAGGAGCAACAGAGGCAGTCTAGAATTTCCAAGCACAGGACATCCGAAGTAGTTAGTTGTAGGACTGAAAAATCACATCAACCCTCAGATACAGGTATAGATGTCTCATTTGAAACATCTGAGCAGAAAATAACAAAACAAGTTCAGGGGCCAGTAGAAGGTTTCCAATCAAAGAAGCAAGATTGTTTAGAAGGAGAGAGAAGATGGGTTCAGAACATAAATCACCTTTGTTATAAAAGGAAAAGTGGAGCCTAGAACAAATGAAGTCACATTTGAAAATTTGTAAGTGAAATATTTAGCAATTTCCAAGTCCTTGGGGAGCTCTACCACTGTAGAAATTCATAAGACAATAAAAACCCGTCCTGTTTTTGATTTCTCTGGGAATTCTATTAATTGTGTAGAATGCTATTGGGATCTTTAGAATTAAATAGCTAATAAATGCATAATATCGTCTTTAAAGTCACATTTCATTATCACTGCCAAAGGAATTTTTCAAAGGTGATACAAATACAAGCACTAATTATTGCTTGTCATTATCTAGTTCAAATGGTTCTTATTTTTCAGTGTTTGAATAATAATTGTGAATCAGTAAGTTGTAAAAAGTACTTTCTTATAGAGGTCATATTTGCTTACATTATTGTTTGTATTTTGGAAATGTAGGGTCCTCCCTCTTCTGGAGACTTACCAAATATCACACTTTAAACTTTATGTATCATAACAAATAGGATGTGCCAAATAATTAAATATTATAAAGGAAACTATTCATCTTAAATGGATTATGGATAGCTACGAAGAAAAATTTAAACCATTTCCTTCATTAAATTTAAATTTAAATCATTTGATGTCATTAAATAAATCCTTATTTCTATAGACTATGAAATATTTCAGAATCGTATGATTTCTCAAGACTTTCATTGTGAGTTATATATAATATATAATAAAAACTATATCTAAGAATTTCCATTTAATCGAATAATTGCATAATGCAATCTCAAATAAAAGAGGTCTTTATTGAAGTAAAAATAGAAATTTACTTTAAAATTAATTAAAAAATCATTTTGTGATTATAAATATCTTCCTTAGGAGCCCTTCTATCTTAAGTCTGAGTCAAAGAAACATGTAATTTTTTTTCCTGCTTAACCACTTACTTCTGAAGCCGGGACAACAATATGGGCATTATTAACATTTAGTCATTGATGCCATTAGCTGTGTCTGAAAAAAAGAGGGAAGAGGCTTAAACCAGATAAGAGTATTTTCACTTTATTGCAAATCCCAGGTGGGGAAGAGAAAATGTATCACCAAGATGGTGTGTAGAGGGATATTGGAGTCTTTGGCTTTTAGGGGGTAAAAGGGGAGAGTTAAAAAAGGAAAGGAGCAGAGACTGAGAAAGACTTTTTTTAATCTTTTGTATTGAATTTTATTTATTTATTATTGTTTATTTATTTATTTATTTATTTATTTATTTATTTATTTATATATTTCACATCATTGTGATCCCTGGGGGTCCCCCACCACCTCCCCTCCTTGGCCACTCCAGCTGGTCCCCTCCCGCAGTTGTGTAATTTCATTTGGTTGTCCACATATTAGTGAGACCATTTGGTTTTTGTCTTTTTCATTCTGACTTTTTTCTGTCAATATGATTTCTTTTAGGTACATTCATGTTGCCAAAAAAAAACATCAAATTTGACATTTTTAATTGATGCATAATATTCCATTGTGTATATATACCACATCTTTTTCATCCAGTCATCTGTTTGGAGCATTTGGGTTGTTTCCAGGACCTTGCAATTATAAATAGTGCTGCAATAAACATCCGAGCATAGGTTTCCCTTTGTACCCACACTGAGGTCTCCTTTGGCTAGATTCCCAGAAGAGCTATTGCTGGGTCAAATGGTAGCTCCATTTTCATTAGTTTGAGGATCCTCCACACTGCTTTCCATAGTAGTTGGACCAGTTTACATTCCCACCAGCAGTGTAAAAGTGTTCTTTTCTCTCCACATCCATGCCAGCACTTGCTGTTATCTGTTTTTTGAATGTGGGTCATTCTTATGGTGTAAGGTAGTATCTCATTGTGGTTTTGATTTGCATTTCCCTTACCGCTAATGACATTGAACATTTTTTCATGTGCCTGATAGCCATTTGGACTTCCTCTTTGAAGAAGTGTCTTTTTAGATCCTCTCCCCATTTTTCAACTGGGTTCTTTGCTCTGTTTTTGTTGTGTGAGTTCTTTGTGTATCTTTGTTATTAGACCCTTATCACTTATATGGAGGGCAAAAGTTTTTTCCTACTCGGTTGGGATTCTTTTTTTTTTTTTTTCTTTTATCTCTTTTGCTGTACAAAAGCTTTTTTTTTGTTTGATGTAGTCCCAGTTGTTTATGTTTTCCTTCATTTTTTTGCCGCCTATGGATGTGGCCAAAAATGGGTTTCTGAATTGCAACTCATGAAGGATTTTTCCTAGTTTTACTCTATGTATTTAATGATTTTGGGTCTTACATCCAAGTCTTTTATCCATTTTGAGTTGGTTTTTGTACATGGTGTGAAGGAGGTATCTTGGTTCGTTTTTTTGCATATCTTGTTCCAGTTTTCCCAGCACCATTTATTAAAGAGGCTGTCCTTGTTCCAATGTAAGTTTTTCACTCCTTTGTCAAAGATTAGTTGACTATATATGTGTGGCTTTAATTCAGGGGATTCCGTTATAAGCTACCAGAAGACTCCAATCAACATGCCAGCAAATAATAGAGCCATAGTTGCTCAGTATGTGAAAGAAGTGTGAAAGCAGAGCACAGGATGGAAGAAAAAGGCAAACACCCCAGCAAGCCTCACAGAAACCAATACACTATTGAAGCAAAGACAAACTTTAGAAACCAACAAATATAATATTGAAGAAATGTGCTATCTTTCAGACAAGGACTTGAAGCTATGCATGTTGCAAGCATACAAAGAGCTAAGGGAAGAATTAGAAAAACATAAAGAAAAAGAAGTGAGCATGGCAGAGAAACTGAATAAGTTAAAAAAGAAATGCAAAAAATTAAGAAAGAAAACAGCAACAAAGATAAAATAGTTGAAGAACTGAAGAATAAAATTGAGAAAGACTTTCGGCAAGGAGGGACACAAGAATGGGGGACTGGTAAAGAGCCCATGGCTAGGCTGGGTAGAAGCCCCCTGGAAGAGTGAGTTGGTACCTGGAGATAGCCAGTGATTTGTAAAGCTGATTTGTGCATCAGTATTTGTTGAAAAAGTTTGAAGAGCCTTGAAGACGCTGGAGAAAGACTGGACTTTGCAGAGTGCCTGCAGGTTTGGAGGGCCAAAGAGGCACCAATAATGGAAACCTGTCTTTTGAACCTTTGACACTAAAAATGGTGATGGGGTAAGATTACTGGTCACTTGTGACTTTAAGGACTTTTTGTTTTCCCTGTTAATTTCCCTTGTAAATAAAACCCGGTTGTTAAGTTGCATTTTGACTGCCAACTGCTACTGGAGGGGGTGATGCAAATCTGAAGAAACCTGGGTAGCAGAAGCTGCATTTTAAATGTGGCTTGTTGTTTGGAGGCAACTGCCCCCTTTGGGCCAGAATTCCTTTCTATAAGAGATTAGTCTTATTTTATACTTTAAAAAGATAGACTTTTTAATCATTCAAAAACAGTGAGTATGTTGATTCTGGCACCATTTTAACCACAACTATTTTAATGTGAACAAGAATGAAAAGTAGCTTCTACTCTAATGAAATTAACTGAATGCCAAGGTATAGTGAGCTGGGATATAGTTCAATTTTTTATTTACTCTCACATAATATCCCGAACACAAATATACAATTAACATACACAAAAATATATTTTGACCTTACTGAATACATGGGTGAACACTTTTGTAGGGATGAACATTGCAGAGCAGAAGTAACAATTCTTTAATAAAGTAGGTAGGTGTAGAGAATAAATTGAATAAAAAGAAATGTGTAATCATCCCTGACTCCCCTGCTTATTACATGTTGCTCTTTACCACCTCTGACATTCATTTGTTGTCAGGATCAGCACAAAGGACAGAGAAGAGTGAAATTTATGGTTTCTTTTCTAACCCCAAAGACAGAGAGAAAACCCACATACAAGATCTAATTCTATAAGCACTGAAAAGGTTTTATCTATAACTCAAATAGACAAACCTTCTCTGGCATCTTAACAGAAATAAAAGGCTGTTGCGTGAGAGAAGCAAGCAAACAATTAGAGCTTTATGTAGAAAATCTGCAACATGGTTGGTCCTGAGGGTGGAGGTGGCATGATATACCAACCTAATAGCAACAGAGTTAGTGTAGATACCAACGCCAGGTTCAGAAACTTGAGTTCCTGACTTCATAGGGACTATATGCTTCCACAGCTGCAATGAATTACTTGCTAAATAAAGTGACTTTTGTGGACCAAGTTGTAAATTCAAACTACAAATGTCATACTAACTAGATTGTGCAGATTGCTTCCCAGGTCAAATTTATTCACTAGGTCCTTCTCTTTACAGAAGTCTTTCAAATATCTCAAATTTCCCTATTTTTCAGTATCTGTTTTATCAGGGAGACTAGCTTGCCTTATTTAATATTTTTCATGCCTGAAGCACACAATGTTAACTAATTCATCAAAATTACATACTAATCAATAATTCATCCAGGTTTGACATGGATGTGGATGGGTGGATACAAAGTCTTTCTAATACATTACAATATATGGAATCTTTGTATCCAGGACATTTAATAAGGTGAACATATGCTATAAAGTAAACTCTAACTCTATGAGAGTGAGACTGATCTACATTTTCTCCAGCACACAAAAAAATGCTTTGCACAATGTAGGTACTCACAAATAGTAAATCAATAGATGTACAAATATCCATATAAAAGGTTGAAATATTGAAACTAATGATTCATTAGAATATATTAAATCTCTTTGTGGTTGATTATAAAGCTTATGGAATTTCTACTGATTTTCTTTTTAAAGTTACACTTAGTGCAAAATTAAATATCAGAAATTAATGGGCAGAACAGAAATGCTGCATTCTATTTAATTCTAAATGTTCCCAATTGCGCTGGTAAACATACCATGCTCCTGGTCCCCAAATCTCAGGCACAGGTGGCTTTCCTGCTGACACTATTAGTACTGAGAACAATGCATCAGTCATTAGAAAACTATATCAGACATACACTAGGCCCACTTAGCAGTTGAAACACTGAAGAGACAGCATCAGAGAGGAAAGATTAAAAAACTGGCAGAGAGAGAATGTGTATGCATCCCCACATTTCAAACCACCAAGGATCTCAAAAGCAGCTAGGCAAGAGCTTAATGGAGCACAATTCAATTTTACAATTAAGAACAACGGTTTTCAAACAAGCCTTAGCATAATAATTAGGCATAGTAAATAGAGAATATAAAAATGGGATTCAAAAGGAAGATATTTTAAAAGTATGTTCTGTTCTAAACAACAAGAACAATCACATCTCAATGCATGTTGGTCCAAATCTTTGTATCTAAAACATAAAAATACCTATAATTAATGCAATATTTCTGAAAGAAGGTAGCATTCAGATTTAAGTTTTTACATCATTTTAATACAAGCAAACTAGGAGAAATTGGAATAATTTAAAAAATCGGAAAACAAATAGCATTTTCATGAGTTTCAAAAATAATTCTTGATAGAAATTTGTAGGTTACTTATATATTGCTTTCATACATTTCTTTAAAAGTAATAATTACTTTAAACTAAAAAGTTTCATTCAGTTTTTGCAGCTATCACACGTTATTTCTATCCCTATTACTACTTATAACAATAACCCCAGCATTTAGCTCAATATTGAGCATTTTATATTCTCAGCACTTGCACAACTATGAAATACATATGATTAACCTTCATTGTACATATACAGGTGTTAATCTTTTTAGAGTTTAAGCATCTTGTCCAAAATTATAATCAACTGAGCAATAAACTCAGAATATTTGTAATACAATAGTACTTACTCCAATCACAATGCTACATACGTCCCGCACGCTTATTGATGGAAAATAACGAATTTTGGTTAAGGTTTTATAAATTGCATAGTCCTATAATTTAGTACACGATTGTTTTTCAATAATTTAAATTATTTTTAAATATTGTTATAATGTGACCATACAATTAATACATGGAAGTAGTGTACTAGAATAGGTAAATCTGGAGGTTAAAGGCAGCTGTACCTATCAGTGATTCTGGGTTGATAACCTTTGGTCACACACTCAACATCCAGCATGGTTTTAGATTATCATTTCAAATATAATTAAGCTCAACTGATTCTCACATGGTCTCCATCACAATTTTATTCCAAGTTACCATCTTCTTCCTATGATTTATTGCAGTGGCATCTCAACTTGTTTTTTTTTTTTTTTTGAAACATACCTATTCTTAGACTCCTACTCAGGTATCTGGTGTATACAGCTGTCATGAGGTTTTTTTTAAATATGAGGAAGCTCATTTCACCTCTTGAAGAAAATTACCAGTGACTTCCCATTACAACATTCTATTTGTTATACAGTTTCCAGTAACCTCGAAACTCAGTATTATGAGTAATTATTTCCCTATACCATTTTATCATATGTTGGCAACTTAATGCCCATAACACCTGAATACTTAGTATTCCCCGGTTAGCAGTAGGTATCCTTCTATATCACCACAATACAAATATTAATATTAAGAAACTTGACACTAACAATACTATACTCTAATCCTCAGACCTTATTCAAGTGTGATAATTGTCCTAAAAATAAACATTAGGGCAGGAGGATGATGTACTTCATTTCTCATATCTCTTATATCCTTCAGCTCTCTGTAGTTCCTCAACTTTCTCTTGACTTTCAAGTCCTCAACACTTGTAGTTTTTGCAACTTCAAAATATAATTGAGCTGAATATATTTGGAATTGGATGATATTTCCTAGTACTGAGATCATGCTTATTTGGAAGGAAAATATAGAAAGATAAAAAAAGACAGTGATGGTCACTTCATCATATCAGGAGACATGCAGTGTTGATTTGCCCTATTATCAATGGTGACACTTTGATTATTGATTAGCTTCTTCAAGGAAATTACACTCCCCAAAACAGGAACTAAACAAAGATAGCCTTTATTAAAATTTCCCTATCCTAATAGTATTCCCTATTCTGCAATAGGGAAAATAATTATGCAATGTATTACAAAGGTGCTACATGCTCAAAATATAAATTGATTTAATCTTAGAAAAACTCTTTATAGAATCACTTTTTCCCCTTTTTTGGAATATGTTTTAAGGACCTTAATACCATATTTTTATGTAAAGATAATTATTCAAAATAATAGTTTGTGTTATGGCCACCATCTTATAAGGCATTTTCTTTCTTAATACCACAAAGTTTATAAAGACTTGGTTTGCTGACTGTGGTAGGCCTTGATTCAAGGGTTTATTAATTTTTTATCCACTTATATTTATTAAAGTAATGTCATTTACATCATGGTATTTCCTTTAGGGATTATAGATTCAAACCTCTATAAATATTTTTTCATACCATGTCACCAAGCAAAACCCAAAACCCAGTAATCATCCATGAAGGTATGCCGGGCACCCTAATTCCCCAACTCTGACTCTTCCATACTCTCTTTCTTGTCTCAGTTCTGCATTGAGATCTCAGGAATTTGTTATGATTTGGTTTTATCTAAACTTTTTGTTTAGACAAAAAGTTTTGTTTTGTTCCTTTATATTCCACATATAAGAGAAACCATATGGTCTTTTTCCTTGTATTTCTGATTTACCATGGTTAGTATCATCCTATCTAGCCTCATTCATGATGTTTCAGATGGCAGAGACTGTGTGCTATTTTCCTTTTCTTATAAATCAAGTAGCATTCATTATATATATATATATGTATACACATAAATATGTATACATATGTATACACACATACATACATGTATACATATATATTTTTTGATCCACTTATCTATCCTTGGGCACTAAAGTTGTTCCATCAATTAGCTAATCAGTAGGGCTGCAATAAACATAAGAGTATATATTGGTGATTTTTGCATTCTTTGGGCAAAAACCTAAGAGAGATATTGCTGAATCATTAATAGATAAATTTAAAAAAATCTTCAAAACCTCATACGCTTTGACTTAATATTACATGAGGGTCTGCATCCCCACTAACAGTGTACAAGGTTTCCTTTTTTATTGTCACATCCTCATGAACAATTATTTCTGATAGAAATTCTCAGAGGTGTGAGATGTTATCTCATTGTGAGTTTGATTTGCACTTCTGTGATGATAAGTGATGATAAACATTTTTCCATGTGTCTGCTAGGCAAAGAATGTCTTCTTTGGAAAAATAAACATTCAGCTTTCTTGCCCATTTTTGACTGGGCTAATAGTTTTTTGTTTTGTTATTGAGCTACATGTGTTCTTTGCATTTTCTGGAAATCAGTCTTCTGTCAGATGCATAATACAAATATAATCTACATTCAGTAGAGTATCTTTTTGTCTTAGTGATTGGTTCTCTCATTGTGCAGAAGTTTGTTAGACTGACAGAATCCAATTTATAACTATTAGTTTTTGTTTCTTGTGATTGTTGATTAATCTCTAAAGACACCTCTGAAACCAAAACCATGAAATATTTTGGTTAATTTTCTTTAATCTATTTTATAGTTTTGGATCTTATATCTATATGATATATATGTAATCCATTCTAAATAATTTTTTGTGAAAGTGTGAGATGATGATCTAACTTCTGTTATTTACCTATGGGTGCTCAGTTTCCACAACACCTTATATTCAAGAGATTCCTTTCAGTGCTTATATTTGACTTCTTTATTTTAACACTGATAACTTTGCAGGATTTGGGTTCTAGTTTTTTGAATTCTCAATTTTCTGTGTCTGTTTTTGTTCTAGTATCATACTGTTTTGATTAGGATATATTTACAGTATTATTTGAATTCTGATATTGTGATGCCATCACTCTTCCCCCTGTTTTGTCAGGAGTTTTGGCTGTTTGGGATCATTTGTGATTCCATTTGAATGTTAATATTTCTATTGCATTAAAGAATGTCAATGAAGTCTTGATAGGAATGGTATTGAATCTTTGTTTTACTTTGTGTAGGCTGGTCAATTTAATCCTGTTAATTCTTCCAATCATTAAACAGGAAATATTATTCCAATTTTTGTGATTTCTATTTTGTTAAACAAATTATTATAGTTTTCTCTATGTTTACTAAGTTCACTTCAAGTATGTAATTATTTTACTGTCATTGTGAATAGAATTGTTTTCTTCATTAAGTTCTCTTCTAACTCATGTTTACGTATAAAAATAGACCGGTTTTTGCAAATAAGCTTGCTTCCCATTTTTCCCCTACTAATGGTGTTTTAATTTTTTAAAGATCAATCATAAAAGTTACAAGATACTTTATTATAAGGGGCCACAAATTTACACTGTAAAGAAACATGTAAAAGCCCAGTCTTGGGTATAAAAAGCAAGCATTCCTGCTATCAGGAAATGGATGAGGTGCTAAAAATTCAGCAGATAACACACATCTTTGCCCCTCTTCATCTTTTAAATATGATTAGAGAGGCATGGCTACAGCTTGTCTTTGGTTGGTAATCACTATGACAATACCTGGCTGACATCTAAGATATATCTAGGCATAAGCACCCAGAAGATGGAAAAGCACACTTCACAGGATTATAATGATCACATGAAAAATACAAATCAGTGGGATGTTCAAACTAGAATTATTTTCCTTCATTTTATTAGGATCATATACACTCATTAAATGTTGAAATCTTTAAACTTGAAGGAATCTATCAAAAGCACAAAATGAAAATTTTACTACATTGATAAAAAATACAGCTTAATTAAATTTAATTTTAAAAAAGTTCAGTAAATTTCTTTCACTAAAATGTTGAAGACAAAATTCACACCATTACTTTGTCTTTTTATTTTATTCTAGTTCCTTCTTTCCCTATGAAGTGAAATTTACACGTAATGAAATATGTTAGTGTTTGAAACCCATGCTGTTCTCAATGATCATTAAATAATAGAATATTGTTGTGGTCTCTGAAAATTCCCTCATGCTTCTACCTTCATCCTCAACATCTAAGGCCACTATTGTTCTATTTTTTGTGTGTCACAACATATCAGTTCTACGTATTCTAACTTTAATGTGTACAAAGCAAAATAGCACATAGTCTGTTGTATAAGTACTTTTTACTCATGATGTTTTGTAATTTATCCAATTCAGAATAATATTCTATAACTTACCCTTGTTGCTGTTTATCTCAAGGTATTTTCATGTTTTATTGCTAGATAGAATTTCACATAAATATGCCATAGATTTCCAATATTCTATTGATAAGCATTTAACTTCAAGTTTTTGACTGCTATAAATAAAATCATTGCAAAATTTCTACACAAACTCATGTATTAAGTCCAAATAAAAGTATAAATTTATTTAAAAAAAACGTCTTATTATTGGGGTATAAATCTATAATCATATTTAATTAGTCATTAGGAAGATTTAAGTTTTGCTTCACATGAAATAATTTAAAACATTTTCTACACAAATAACAAAAGTTGCTTACCCATTTTTCTTCATATGAATACCCTTTGATCAGTCTTGAAATCTATAGTTCACTCTCCGTTAATAGAACCAATAGAGTCTCAATTCCTGTCATCCAGCAGCATATAGAATCGTATTCATAGTTCTCTGTCTCCATCATTTTGCACATTGTTTTCTTTATATAGAATGTCTATTCCCAGATAAAACATGCATTTATTTCAGTAAGTATCCATGTGCTTTTTATTTTTTATACATGGAAATAGAGAACTGAGTAAAGGAAATTTCACATCTCCAAGTTAGGTTCATTTGAATTAAAGGATGAAGACTACAATGTCAAAGAGGTGGTGTCATGTGTAAAAAAGAGATTTTAGAAACTAATGTGCAAAAGTCACATGGTATATGAAAAGTAAAATAAAGATTGTTAATGCTTTTTAGAAATAAAGGCAGAAATATATAAATTGGGTTAATTGAAACTAAAATGTTTCATCACAGTGATAGAAACTACCACCACTAAACAAAAAAAAAAAATAAAAGAAACACCTACTAAATGAAAATATTCGTATTTTTTTGCATTTTAATGGGTTAATAACAAAGATATATAAAATGTTCTTACAATTGAACACCATAAAAATAAATAATCCAATCATACACAGGGAGAATTGCTAGACACATATCCAAAGAAGGCATAAATATGGCCAACAGACATATGAAAAATTGTCTACCATTTCTTTTCTTCAGATATATGTAAATCATAACAATACTGAAATGTCATTTCACATCTGTGAGCCAATATCAGAAAGACCAAGGGGGAAATATGTTAATTAGGATATGAAGAAAAAGAAATCCTAGTATATTGTTTGTGGAACTATAGATAATTCCAATTTTAATGAAGAGAGTTTGGAAGCTACCCTAACATTAGGATAGAGTGACAATTTTTTCCATCAATACAACTCTTAGGTATCTACTGGGAGAATTCAAAAAATTTAATTTGAATGTTCATTGCAGTCATACCTACAATAATATGGTTATTCCGAGGACAGATGAATGGATTAGGAAGATATATGTAGGACCACTACTACTCATCTATACAAGAAGGATGAAATCATGCTATTTATAGCAACATGAACAGAAATAGATGCAATTGTACTAAATAAAATAAATAAGGATAAACACAAATATGAGATGATTTCACTAATATAATACAGCAAAACAAAACAAAGGAACAGGCAAAGCTACAGCAAAACAAATATATCTTAAAAGTCTCAGTATAGAATTGAATCTTCCAAAAGAGAGAATGGCGTATGGGATGTAAAGGAAGAAGGGCACCCAATGAACCATAGTGGAAGAATACAAGTACATTTAAAGTGGATGTATAATGGTAACATTTATCTGTAGGGGTATGACCAAAATCACTTCAATAAAAGGTAATAAAAAGGAAAATACACAGAAATAAGGGGTAAAAATTAAAATCTTTTAGCAACCAAAAAAATCACCAACATGTCAGTACACACATGAGCAGAAAAAGTTATATGAATGAAAAGCAAATGTAATAAACCACATTAAGAAAAAGAAATATTTCTTAAAAATATACAAATATCTCTATATTGGTTGGGGTCAAAGTAGTGAGTTTCAACTTCAAGAAAATTGTATTTTACTTAACAAGAATTTCATCTTTAAAGAACATTTTCTTTTTTCTTCCCCAGCACTTTAAAGAATTAGAAGGATAACTACACTAAAAGTGTTTAGTCACTAGATGTTGAATTGATTTTAAGCACAAGAATTATTACTGACCTTATTTGGTGGCTATGGTTATAAACTCATGAGTCTTCTATTTACAGAGCAAAAGCCCAAATAAGAAATAGCTTTGAAATGGTATTCTTTTGTAAAATAAAAGAAAAATTACTCAGCTTCTTCAGTGGAGAATGCTCTTCCTCCATGTGTGCATATTGTTCATTTCCCCATTCCTAATTTATCCATTTATTCCTTCACATTTCAGTTTAATTATAAGCTCTGAAAAAGCTTTTTCTGTATACCTATATTACATTAAATAACACTTCCTTATTCTTCCATAATTTTCTGTACTTCTAACAATTTAATATGTTCCTTTATTTTTATCCTGACAGACAGAAAGGCTATCTATCATGTTGAAGTTAATGTAAATCTTGTTCTTCATTCTGAATACTTCTCACAGTGCTTTATACACTGCTAGATATTGGTTAAATGAGTCAGCAAATGTCTAATAATTCTTAAGAAAATATTATTGTATTTGTAGAGTCTAGCAATGACAACATAGGGGGAAAAGGGAGAATCTAAGAGAAATTCAGAGAAGTGGAGGGGAAAGAGGGTAGAAAGAAGGAGAAGAAAAAGAGATACAGGTTTTGATATAAGAAAAGTTATCAGCAAAATTTTAGGAGTAAAACTATATTGCCCTGTATTCCCTCTGCTATCAGTTTACATTATGGAAATAGGACAATTCTTGCCAGTAATTGTTTTCAATATCAGTAACACTAATAGATAATGTATTTAATTTTTATAAACTCAAGTTTAAGGAAGTATGATGAAATGTCTGTAATTAAAGAAAATGTTTTTAATGTTTCTAATGACACTTGAAAATATATCAAATAAAGTGATATTAGTAATAATTGCAGCCATGTATTTCCTCCTGAAACAATGTGTCTGTGTACATTCTGCAGACAGTAAGTGGTTTGAATGATATTTAATGAGAAAATCTACCAACTAGAGGTTTTAATTTTATGTAATATTGAAAGGAAAATTTAATTACCAAATCATGTAAAGTATATTCAGAATATTTCAATAACTTAAGAATACCTTCAAATTTCAATATTACTAGAGCTTTCATCACACTTTTAATTTTAAATGATGGTCTTTTAATTTACAGACAAAATGTTTAAATATTTATACATGGTTCTATATATTCTTTTGATAATTATTAAGGAAGATTTTGGTAGATTAATAATGTCAGATTAGGAAACTTAAAAAAGCAAAATACTTTATGTCAGAGTTTTGATATGCAGCCTTTATCTTTAAAAAAGTATAAAGTATTTAATTCCACGTATTGAAATTGTTTTCCTACAAAATATGAATAACATTGTAGTGAGCATCTTTTAGTAGTGTTTTATGTAAACAATAATATCCAGATTAACATTTTATTAAATACTTCTGGCAATAAATATTGTGTATTTTAGGAGAATGGATTTTTTTATTATCATGAATTTGAAAGGTATGCTCTAAGGAAAGCATAATGAATTAATTTTATGGAAATGTGTTGATTTTTTTTTCAGCTACTTTACTGGTACTATATATTCTCACATCAAACAAGCATTCACTTACACCTTGCAAGAGCTTTTTAAGGGTTGACTGAGAAGTGAGTTAAAAGTAGACCAGAATAGATCTATTTGAATGAAATAATGAAATGCATTATCTACATTTTGTTCTAAATATAAAAAATGTAAGACCGAAGTACAGTAACTTCATGTATGTATGTATCTGTGTATCTATCATTTTTAGTACCTCTAAATAGACCCTCAGAACTTTTAGTGTAAACAGACTGAAGGTAAAATCTTTGTATTCCTCAACTTAAATCAATCTCACTCATCATATTCAAGCTTGTTGATGAGCTCAAAAATCATTTCAAAGGTCCACTATTACTTCCCATAGGTGGATTTACATTCTCCTCTGATTTGTCTACACAGTGACCTCTGCTGGCTTCTATTATTGATGTGGAAATCACTATATTTTCCTTTATAAGTCATTCTCTTAAACAGAAACCATTCCCTACTCTATAAATGACTAACTTTCAGCATGTTGCAAATTATGATAGCAATAATCTTGTCTTGACAATTGCTCTTGTTCAAATCTTTATTTAACTATAATTAAAATATTACTTGACATCTAAAGGCTCTAACCATTTATTAAATTAGTATAAAATACCCATAAAACTTTCTACATAACAGAAAGTTAACAAATTTTGAAGCTCAAAATGATTTTTTACTGAAATTAAAATTATATCTTACCATCTAGCATGCAACCATGCCCAGTCAGGAGATTCATATTGATTTGGAAAACAGAAGAATTTTCTCAGAACCTTTATTTTATATCTAACATGTCTTTATTCTGAGACAGGGGACGCTGTACACACAGAGACAGGCAGGTAGGTGGGCAGAGAGACTCTACCTTTGAGAGGCCAAACAGCAACTGCTCTCTCCCTAAATCTAGCCACACAGGGATACATTGATACAAGTGTAAGGGCCATTTGGTATTTGCTAACATCTCAAAGTTATGGGCTCACCTTTGTGTGAAAGGTGAAAACAAGTCTAATTTTAACATGTTTCCCTTACACCACCAATGAGTATTAAACTCTCAGAACTTTTCTTTAGAGTATGCTCAAATGCCTTTTTTTTTAACTAACTCATCAAATTCAACTATTAACTCATCAAATTCAACTATTTGATGAGTTACAAAATAGTTGAATTTGATGATTTACAATTCTTAAAATATAATTTTGTTACAAATACATTGAAATAATTTTATAGACATAACAACCAGATGGATTACATCTAATTAAAGAATGGGGTAGTTAGTCTCAAACTGAAAGCAAGTTGACATTTTGTATGGCTCAGACAAGAAATTCTTAACATTGGCACTATGTTTTCAACTGGATGATTCTTTGTTGTAAGGATTATTATAGATATTCTTGGATATTAAGCCACACCCCTGATTTTGCTACACATTAGATACCTAAAGCACACCTTCTGATTATGACAAACAAAAATATCTCCAGCTATTGCCAAATATCCTAGGAGTACAAAACATCCCCCTGTGAGAACCACTGATTTCTGAAAATAAATTCTTATGGAGGACCTGAATCTAGTATCTTTAAGCCTTAAATAACACAAACTATATGATAAGGTCTGTGTCAAACCTCCCTCCCCAACACACACACACACACACACACACACACACACAGATAAATGTATACTTATACAATATCCATTTCCTAAGTTCATATCAGTGATGACATTTTTATGCAGTTGAACATCACATTTCAAGTTCCACTGACATTTTTAGAGCATATGCCCTTGTAATATTACAAAAAACAAAACAATAACAATAAACGGTTATTTTATGACTTTGCCTCTCTAGAAAGTCAACACTCTTGACATTGTCTCATAGGTTAATAGTTGGCTCATATCATCCGTAAATTCCTTTCAGTGTTATGGAACCTACAGTTTTTCATAGAAACTCAACCAAATGAATAAAGACTTTTTTCCTAACTTCCATTGCAACCAGTATGATCATGAATGAGTGATATGTTCAGTCACATTTTATGTGTGTGTGCCATAAGATTATCTTGAACCAAGCAAAGAAGAGTACTAAATCAGACAGTAAATTTATAGAAGAAACATGACATTTTAGGGAGCTTTTCCTATCATTAAGGTCTTTGTTTTTGACAGTTACTGTGGATCTCTTCCACGATAATAAAACTCAGATCTTAATTAATACAAGCAGGGCACCAATGGAGACCAAGGTTTATTTTATGCATATTTATACTGATTGAATTTATGAGGAAAAAAACAGTTCTAAAAGTAAGTTGAGATAATACAGATGTGGAACTCTCTCCTGACAAACTAAAAGAAGTAATTTAAAGTCCTGAGTTATGAAAAGCAACTTCAGCAAGTTTAGCAAGGTATCATGCCTCATTAAGAATTGAGAATTCATGATTTGCTAAATTGTAATATCCTATTGTTAATAATTGGACCTCTTAGTAATTTACATTTGAATTATGGTATGATGATTTGCATTATCCCAAACTTCCTGTTTTTAAAATATTGAGGTCATTTTGGAAGAAAATATTTAAATATTTTCATGATCACATTCAAGAATACCCCCCCCACACACACACATATGAAAACCACATACTCTGAATAACAGAAATTCAGCTAATTAAATATATAACTCTATGATATCATTTGCCTGGAATTTACAGCAATAGTCTGGATGATAGGAAAAAGTGAACTCCTCTATGTGGTAAGAATTCTAAGCATCTCTTTTCCTACAGTGTTTTCTCCCCTAGTGCAATCTATGAATTAAGATCTGTGTTTATGATGTGCAAAATTTCACATTGATAATGATAGCTTGTATTTCCATGTGCAATATATGCAATAATCTCTCTCATCTACTTATGAACTAGTTGTAAATTTCACTCTGAGTCCTTAATTCTATGCACTTCAACATAAAACAGCAATTATTTGCTCATGTATTCACACAAGCTGAGTTTACAGGTTATTTCAATATGTTAAGTGGTAAATCTGTTCTGACTCTCTTTTAATGAAGATGTAAGCTTGAGCCAACCAACTCCAGTTCTGTAAAATAGTGATTTGGTAACAGCTTTCTGGAAATATAGATAAATCCTTACAATGTATGGCATGTCAAAAGCCACAGTTATGTAATGCCATTCACAGATCAAACGGGTTCGTGCAGTTGAGATGGAACAAACTCCATCTAGCCCTAATTGCCTCTGGCAAAGTAAAAACAAAATCTAGCATTGATATCCTCTAAAGATGTAATGGCATCACTGCCCCTCCAAAAATATTTACCTATGGAAATCCCTCTTAACAGAGACAGTGACCACCTGTGAGCCATCCCCCTACCCCCAATTACCTCTCGGGAATTAATATGTTGACCAATTTTATTAACCCCTCACCATTTCCCTTCCTTTGAAATGCATCCTGAATTGTACCTGTCTGAGCCACTTTTTTCCTTTGTCAGAAGCCTTTATAAGGACTTGTGGTGTCATTAAAATTTGCTGGATGATGCATACTTTCATTCAGCCCCAGCGTCTATGGTTGTGTCCATCTTTCTCATCTGTCCTCTCTTGTGCCCTACGTTTAGCTCTCAACAAATAGTTATTTTAGAAATACCATGTATACATACAGCTGGAAAGTAGCTACATCATTTAGTTGTTGTAAATGTTCTTTAAGAGAAGTACAGAGTGTCAAGTATACTCCTTAAACTTTCAGTAGATAGTAATTTTAATTTTTTATACTTTTGTGCTCCTTTTAGTCAACCACATATTTTTAGAAGTGTTTTCTCTTAAAGTCGTTTTATAAAAATATTTGAAATAATGTTATGAAATAGTTTATTAATTTAAGTATATGATTAACTAAGTTAAACATAGTCAAATCTATCTTATATATGAATAAAATTAATACACATGTAATTATAATATGGATCCATAAATTAAGACTGACAAAAATATATATGAATAAACAAAAATATAAATTGAATAAAACAGCATATAATCAAAACATTTTGAAAATAAACCATTGAGGTGGAAAAATTAATTGTATGAACTTAATTGTATGAACACAGTTAATTAAGCATGTCTGCATTTGGAACCACTGATAAGCTGTTCACTTAAACACATAAACTTAAACACTTAAACTTCATTTGCTAGTGCTGAATCAAGTTAGAATGACAATATAATTGCTTCTTAACAATTTATTAATAAATGGTAAAAGTAAAACTCAATGATTCCTAAGCATTTCCTTTTAAATCTCCCAGCAACTCTACAGTGAGTTTTTTAAAATTTGGATTTAGTTAATAGCATCATAAATTTTCCTAAATGTAAGAAAAACTCAAATTTGGATTTAGTGACATAAATTTTCCTAAATGTAGGAAAAATCATTCATATTGAGATTTCAAAAACCTGACTGATAATCACTGATGTGTTTTATTTCTAATTAAAGATGGGAGATTTTGTCTGCAACAATATTCGATTAAAATTATTTTTGATATATAAATATATTTCTCTTTAAATAATGGATAATTAACTTACTATAAACTATGTTAGTGATCCTCAATTTTTTTTATTTTAGAATAGCTTTTAAAAATAGCAGAGTTAAAACACTTTTCAATGGGTCCAAACTTAAATATTAGGTCAAAAAAAGTTCAAAACGATCTGGAAGCTTTAAGTTTCATTTTATGTATGAAATTTGAATTTCATCCTCTGATTGTTCATACTATAAATTTGTGAGAAATCAAAACCCAAAGTGAATACATGAGACATCTTTGCTTATTCTAAAAATTTGTGCATAGCTGTAATATAGATAAATCATATGCATAAAAAATATATACATGAACCTTTCAAGATAAGAGTCAAATATTTTATCTTTCTGGTTTGCTGTTAGCAGTGGACATTTGCTAGTTTTTATCTTTTTACCATCTATTCACCATGTTTTAGTTAAAAACTCCCAATCTTCTTTTTCAAAGCACTAAATCAATACTTTTTCAATTTTTTCGTATCTTAACATACAAATAATTTTTTATAATAATACACATTTTTATTGAATAAGTTTTGTTTACATTTGTCTTTTAGGTGTTCCTTCTCTCTCCCCTATCCCACCCCCCCTGGTCTCTCCATCTCTTCTTTCACTGCCTTTTATTGTTTAATTTTTAGTCCCTTGGGTTCTTCCTTTTCTTTCCTGTAGCAGTGTCCTTTTGTCCAGTGTGGATGTAGTTTCCTGGGACACAGTGGCCTGAGCTTAGTTTTCCAAATGTCTTTTTGCTGCTTGCCTCCAGTTCACACATGATTGTGTTCTTTTAGTGCTCCCTCCTTCTTTCTGATTGGCTGCTCTGACCCATCTTCTGCCACATTTGCTCTTTCTTTGCTTTGTAGTTCTTGTTGCTGGCATTGGGAGTGTTTCTCCTGGCCAAAGTTTGTGCACCCATTTTTTTGATCAAGATAGACCCTGGTGGATGGTTGGTCCGGTTCATGGTGGGGCCACTGCCCATCTCTGTGATTTTCCTCACCCCCTAAAGTGGGAGGGTCCTTTGCTCATGCTGAAGGCATCTCTGAACGGGAAATTTCATTCCCATCGTTGTAGGTCTCAGTGGTTGTATTTCTGAGGTGGTTTGTCTCTACAATCAGTCTTAAAGTCCTGTGTCCCATAGATCTGACATGTTCGTTGTTCTGGAATACTTCCTTGTTTTTCACCTCTGTGTTCATGTGCAACTGCCTTTGAGTCGCTTACTCAGTTGCTTCTGGTGAGGGTTGACTAGATTTGGAGAAAGTCAAAGGGAATTGCCCCTACCATGCACAACCCTCTGCCTACCACCCCCACCATTCCAACAGGGCCCAACAGCATAGGTGAACTGGGCGTGTAGGTGGGGTTGTCCCTGCCTTCCCTGGCCACCTCATAGTACAGTGGCTCCAGGTCACCCCCAGCTTCTCCTCACTGCCCTGGCATGCAGAGGGACCCCCCCTACCTTGCACTCCCTGAATCAATCCCAAAAGGAGCACAGCAGGCTGGGCAGTTGGGGGCTCAGGGCCTGGCAGCATGGCCACCATTTCAATTTTCATTTTCTCTGGATTGGAGTGACATATTATTTCCTGAAGGTGTTGGGCATATATTGTAGGTTAGAGTCAATCAACACTTACTCCTCTTACCTTACTGACTGGTTCAGATTGAACTTGCAACATAATTGCCTAATCAAAATGAATTCTAAAATTGTTTGGCAATTCACATTTTTTTAAAGAAAATAACAAATATTTTTTAATGAAAGTCATGGCATTTAATAGTATGCAAATTTCAGGTGAACATCATTATAAATTAACAACTGTACATATTATATTAGTTTCACCTTTTTTTTTTTTTTTTGTCTTAAATGATGTGGTCCTCAGTTATTACTTTCCTAAGACTCTAAGTAGTCCCCTGGAGATGTAAGCCATCTTACCTTTTGAAGGATATAATAAATATGCAGAAGAAGTAAACTCACTTCAAAGACAAAGAAGAGAGGAGGGGGAGTAACCGTGTCTGAGAACATTTACACCTTTAAACTGAGTCTCACGTGAAATCTGGATTATTTACTACAGCAGCAGATCAAATACTTTTGCTTAAAAATCAGTGTTTTTTAATACTGAAAATCTTAATTCATATGCAGTGTTAATAGAGTCATTTTAAATGTGTTGTTAATTTTCTTCTGGGGAAAATATCCTATACTTATCATTCTTTTTGATCCTTTTCTTCAAAAAAAATTTTAATTGCTATTTATACCATATTCATTCCATCATTGCTGATATTTCTTTTTGTTTCATTGCTATGGATCATACATTTTTATGTTTATATATGTGATGACATAGATTCTATTCCTCCTATTATGAATTTCCTATGGTTTCAAGAAATAGTCTCTTTCCCCACTTTCATTATAATATAAAATTTTGAAATTGTATTTTCCCAAAAGATTTCATTAAAGAAATCTTTCCTTGTAAATTTAATCATTTTTCCTTTTATGTTTGGAAACACTGATGAAATAAAGGTTTTAATCTCTCATTTGCAGTAAAATTAACACTATAAATTTTCTCTCATACTGAAACAGCAAAATACTATTCTAAACTTTCTGAGGTATTCTGTAGGGGACATTGGCTTATGTCAATTTTTTTTTTATCTATATGGAAATCTTTTAAAATCACAATAATGTTGTGGCATCTCTAATGGAAAATCATTAGAGGGAGATTTTTTTTTCTTTTCATCATCTCTCCATAGAAAGAGAAAGTAATAGAAAATAAAATAATGTATAGAGAAAATATGTTCAACTAACGACATTTGAGAGTTAAGAAACTGATGATTAATGGCTACAATTTTCATAATTTATTTTAAAATAATAGCTTCAATTGTCTAAAAAATAAAATCTTAACATAAGCTTTACCTTAAGCTTCATGAGTTTGTACTCTTTTACCTGACACCCATTACTAAAGTTATCCAGTTATTAATTTGGTGTAATTTTGTTTACTATTTTTGTGGGCAGAACACTATGGGAAATAATAATAATAGGTTTTACACTTATGAATTTTAAAAATTATGGGTAAAACAAACAGTTGCTATTATTACTTGTTTTAAATTGGGTGGGTCTCAATAGGAAAATACAGGTAATTGGTCAATATATACAACATACACAGTGACAGCCCAATCCTGGGGGTAGAGTAGCACCATTTAATGTAAATGTAAGTTACATATGATATCGTAAGTTTTCTATTAGTCACTAAAAAGTAAAATATAAATTCACACTTGAATTGTGCAGCTATATCTTATATAAATAGTATTTTTAAAAAAATTCACCTATGCAGAAACATATTTTTCATTGCTTCATTTTTAAATGTATAAAAATAAAAAATAAATCAAATACTATTCAGTTCCTCACAGATACTAATATCATTTCATTTGCTCAAGATCACATGTGGCTATAGACTTGTGTTATGGCAAGTATCAGGGATTCAGAGAATTGAAGTCTTTACCCTACTTTCAGAATGCCTTCCTATTTAGATGAGTTTGGAGAAATTTGAGTGACATGGAGGTAGGAGAACTATCCCCATAGTTTCTACAATGATGTAATAAAAAATTAATTCTTATAAATTTTTAAATATGAAAGGAAAGGGAAGGAAAAGCAATAAGTAAAAGTAGGGGAAAAAGGTAAATGATAAAAATGCAAATGTTGAAATCCTGAAAAAAAAATCCTAGGCTCAAGTTATCCAGAAGTTATAATTCTTCAGATATATTCATGTAAGTCTTGAAATTATGTATGAAGAAGGCAACCACATATGGTTTCTGACATGGATACCAATAGAGTTTGTGTGGATCTGAGGCCAAGGAGCTGTGGTGATAATGTTGACAAAACAGCATTTTTTCATTCCACATTTCTTTAAAAAAAAAAAAGCTGTAGGCAGCATAGATTTAAAACACTGTGTATAATTCAGAAGTTTGCAATCATATTCCTTTAGATGCATGTTTCCATACCACACCTACTTTCAAGGCACCAATATACCTCTACATGCTCCCTGTCACACCCACACACTGTTCTGCACTCCCATCTTCCTCCGGTAGTCTCAAGTCTATATTTAGATTTCTGGATTTGTGTTTGGTTTGATTTTGTTCTGCATATAATTGAAAACATCTGGTATCCACTTGTGTGTATTTTTTACATTCTGATGTATTTGGTTTAACATTATCAACTCTAAAAAGAGTTCATTTTCAATACAATACTATGAGTAGTAATCCATTGTGTTCATATATCACATTTTTCTACCTCACTCTTCTGTGAGGTAGAATGTAAATTACTTCCATAATTTCACTACTGTGAAGCAAGTTGCAATGAACTTATGGTGCACATACTCTTTTTGATTAATGATTTTTTTTCATCCTTCAGGTATAATGGGAGTTAACTTGACAAAAATTATAAAATATAAAAATGATAGATCCATTTTTAACTTTTAGAGACAACTCATATATTGCAATAGGTATTGAACAGTTGAAAACATCCATAATATACATTATTTCATTTTTCTCCCTCACACCCACTAGTAGTTGTGACTTTTAAGACATGCTCTGTTCTCACAGGTGTGAAATTACATATCAGTAAGTTTATGATTTGCATTTGCATTTTTCCTGATGATGAGGAATGATAAGCAATGTTTATGTAACTATTGACCATTTGTATATCTTCTTTAGATCAGACTCAACTGTTTCTTGACTTGAATTATTTGCTTTATTTTTGTTGAATTTAAATAGTCTTTGTATATCTTGGATATTAGTTCCTTATTGGGATGTATCATGTGCAAATTTTGTTTCACATTGTTATGAAAATATTTTTTCATAGTATAGTTTTGGAGGTTTTTTTTGTTTGTTTTTTAGTTTGATATAGTTCCTGTTGTTTGTATTCACTTATATTTCTCTTATAGTTGTAAATTCACAAAGTCATAATTGAATCCAAAGTCATGGAGAATTTTGTCTATGTTTTCTTCTGTGTTCTGAGTTTCATCTGACATTCAAGTATTTAATCCATTTTGAGGGTTTTTTTTTTTTTGGTGCATATTGTGAAGACAATGGTCTAGATTCATTCTTTTATACGTGCTGTCCATTTGTTCCAACATCATTTGTTGAAGAGATTTCCCTTTCTCTAATATATACTCTAACCTCTTATAATGGATTAATTGTTCATGTAGATATGGGATTTTTTTCTGGCCTATCAGTTCTACTCCATTGTCCTATATCTATGTTTTTATTCTAGTATTATGAATACTAGATTTTGACAGGTGATGATTTTGACAGGTGATACAGCTCCTTTGATGGTGCAGATCTTTGGTATAATTTTTGGTAGTTATTATTAGAAGGTCAATGTATTATCTGCTCTTTCAGTTAATCCGTATTTCCAACTATTCTCACAACTCTAATATATCCTGTAAAATTGCTAGAAATTTATTTTCTAACCTAGAATCCTTGGTCAATGAAAAGCCAAAAATAATTCCCACAAGAGTAATTTCTAAGTAGTTTCTATTTAGCATCCTGTTACTTAGCAATATTTTATTATAATTATTGTCAAAAATAGAAATGTAGGTATTATTAAATAATAAGGGAAATAGTGAGTGTTCTAAAATGAATGGCTTTATTTCATTTCAAAGAAAGTTCACAAAATCAGCAATTGACTAAAACCAATTCACTATATGATCAGTTCACCCAATGCATGTATTTACATGTTGTTTCTTACAGTATTTTATTGAAAATATAGCAATAACTAGTAAGTGGACAGAAGATTGTCCCTTTAGATTTTTCTCGTGAGTCTCTGTAGTTCCTCTATGGTTCCTTAAACTCTTTCATTCTCATATACTCAGTATCTCCTTATTGTTGCAACAGCAGTATGGCTGTAAAGTTTCTGTAGAATGCAAGAGGAAGCCCTGTCTCTCTTTAACACCTGTAATTAAAACATAGCTGATCTAGGGTCAACCGATCTAAGTGCTCATTTAAATGTTCAGATTTGATATCTAGTCACTTGCAAAATAGTTTCATGATTATATTAAATAAGTCATTAAGCAAATAATACATTTAAAAAAGAATCATTTTAAGAAACAAATCTAACTTCTGACTTCTAAGCTTTTTATTATTTAATTTCTTTCTATTCTAAAATGTAGATTTCATCACTGACTATGATTATAAAGAATATTCTGGGTTTGAGAATACAAGAAAATTCAATGAAAATAGAACACTGATAGAGTCATCCTAGAGCTGCAAGGGAGAAGTGCTGAGGTATACATAAGGAAACATGAATATATCTTGCAGATAGGGAGATGTCATAGCAGAGCTGTAAGTGAAATGCTGTGAATCACTAACGGGTAGAGAATAGCTAACTGGGTGCATAATGAAATCTGAAAACTGAGTGGCTGTGGCTTCTTGTAGATACAAGAATTAGATAGAAGAGACATCTTTGAGTATTTTCCTTACATAAAATATGAAAATTAAAAGTGTTACTCAATGTTACTATGTGAAATTAGATAACTAAAATTGATATATTATGGAATCTTGAGCAGCCAAGCGCTGGGTCTGTCACAATAAGTAAGACTTTCAGGCATCTTCTGTTTCAGAATAGAGCTACAAATGAAATTGCCTTCCTCCATCTGTTACTTAGAGATTATATCAATATTCTAAATAAGTCCACAAGGAAGATTCTGTAATTTCACTTGTAAATGGTCCCTGAAAATTTCCCATGAAGTGAGCAAAAGCAAGTTACTTCTTAATCCTAACAGGTATCTAAAATAGTACAATGTCTTCACAAATACCAGTGTTCTATGTATTTGAAATCAATACAAGATAAAGGTTGAACTATAAAAAATATCTCAAGCATTTATTTTTTAATTTCAATACTGGCTCTACTGGATTTGTCAAGATATATACAATTATATATATTATATATATATTATATATTATATATATATTATATATATACAATTTTATATATACATATATATATGGAATGACTATATATATATGGAATGACAATCCCTATATATATATATATGGGAATGACATATATATGTCATATATATATATATGATAAAGATATGTCTATATATCTCTTTATATATATGGGAATGACATATATATGTCATATATATATGTTATATATATGTCATATATATATGTCATTCCCATATGATATGGGATATATAATGGGATATATAATGGGATATATAATGATATATATATGTCATATATATATATGTCATATATATATGTCATATATATATGTCATTCCCATATATATAAAGAGATATATAGACATATCTTTATCTCTATTTTTACTTAAAAGCATCTCAGTGCTTTGAGTTGCTGTTAATTTCCATCTGGGTTCACTCCCACAGCATAATCTATATTTATTAGTGGAAATCATTATTATTGCTGATCATTTACTTCAGTATTTAAGAATTTATTTGAAATATATCAAATTTTACTGTTAGAAAAATGAATATATGTAGCTGTTTCAGTACCATTTTCTGATGTATTTAATGACATTTAAGAAAAGTTATCAATACATTTTGATCTAATAAAATTTTATTTTATTTTAATTATGCCATGCTTTATTAAAGTAATGTAAATGTACAATTCTGTAATTAGAAAATAAGATAGAAATGATTATATGCATGAATCTATCTTTTCAATATAAGAATCAAATATTTTATATCTTTATATTTTGTGATCTGTTTACAGTGATTTCAAGGTACAAGTTCATACGTCTTCATTTGTACATTCTCTCAGAAAGGCATGTAAGCTTTTTTCCTAAGGTGGCAAAACACTTATGAGATTTTCTTTTGCTTAAGGCTGTATGATTTCACTCCTGTTCAATATAGACAAATAAAGCAAACAATCAAAACAAAAACATGTCCTTACACACTGAGAAGATAGGTGATTATTAGAGGGGGAGGGAGCTAGGGAATGGGCAAACTTAATAATAAAAGGATTTAATAAATAGAAACTACCATTTAGGTGCTGATCACAATATAGTAAAGATAGATGCCAAAGTAAAATGCTGTATACCTGAACTTACATGATGTTATAAACCAATATAATCTCAATGGAATTTATATTAAAGTTCTCCAGTGAAGTTCATAAATATACATAACCATAGTCTTTACAGAGGGAATAGATTACACATTTCACCTCATTCTGATTAATAAGATGAAACCCCATAAGATGCATTATAAATTGCCTCAGTGGAACACCTGTTTGCTAATAAACAATTATTATCTTCCTCTGTATGTGTGTTCCATTATATACACTTGTTCTAATGAAAAAATAAAACTTGTAATGTTGATGCCAATTATCCCTTTTTAACATTTATGTGATATGTTCTCATTTTTTTTGAGATTAATCTCAAATATTACTCTTTCAAAAACAAACTTTCATGATGGTTATTAATGTTTCAGATTTAATCTTATATTCTGAATACTTATAGCATTTTATTTTTACTTCTTATGGTTCTTTAATAAATTCTTTCATGTACTGCAATCATAATTTGGTTTGATTTATCCCTCATTCTTATAAGGAGCTATAACCTACAATGACTTACTAGAATCATTCAATTTGCTCATTTTAATATATATTGCCTAAATTGATTTAGAATCAACCTTCTTTTAAAATCAGAATAGGAGTCATATAATTTGGGTTCCTATTGTATCAGTCATGAATTGCTTCATACTGACATACAATTTTACAATTGTAAAACCCCTATTACCAAAATAATATAACCATGGGGCATATCAGCCAAAGATACTCTGGAGAGAAAAAAAAATATATATGGAGAAAGAAAACCCTAAAGTTGAAAAGTAGCAGGCATTGTTTCCCATCATGACTTAGGGTAGCCTCAAATAGGGACTTAGAAGCACATCAAATTTTCATGAGCAGCAACAGTAATAATGAATTTAAAATAACCACTCCAATAATTATAATTTCCTATTTATATAATATTTTTGAGTTTTATAGTGCTTTGTTTATGGATTATTTTTGTATTTTTACAATAATTATATAAAACTGCCACTATTTGTAGTATTATTAATTTATTTGTACTTGAGGTGTTGTTGATTTATCTGAGGTTACAACAGAGAGTACATCTAAAACTAGTCCAGGTTTCATGATTGACAGGAGGAATTCATGAAACAATCATTCTATTAGAGAAACCTGTGTTTCCCTGCATACAACTTATGGTTTTTTCATGAGTGTCTCTTTCCTCTTCATATAAAATCCCTTCTTATCTCCTTGAAATCCTAACCCTTCTCTTATTTTTAAAGTGGGGGATAAAACCCCTTGTTCAATTCCATTTACTCTAAACTTGTAACCATGTGTCTTCTCCATAATTCAATCTTTTCTTCATCTCATAGTGACCTGCTTGTTCAATCAAAACAAGAACCTTAGACAGGTAAGGGAAAAATTTCCCTCTGCTCCTTGCATGGCATTTAGATATATGTAAGACTTTACAATTTTGTATTATGTAAATGACCTTTTCATTAGGGAAAAAATCAACATGATCAAATGATATAGGCTAGAAAGTGACTTTTAGGGAATAGAAATTTTATCAAATTTTACTAGAAACACTAAGACATTGTTAAAAAGACTAAAATGAGAAATTTCAAAATAATTTATACATCAACTATATACATGAGACTTTTTGACAAGGAAAGAAAAAATCATCACATCACTATTTTAGGAAGACATGCAGATAGATGTAGAAAGGGATTAAAGGACAACAGAATCAATTAAAACAGAGGGCAATTAAAATGAAATGAGAACTATACTAATGTTCTGTCAAGGGAATGAACAAGAAAGAAGTGATACACAAAATTTGAGGAATTAAAACAAATCCATTACTAATGAACAATAGGTACAATAAGGAAAGCGGGCAATTAATATCTTGCAGTAACTAAGAACCCACCACTAAGCAAAATAGAGAATTTCCTTCTTGAGCAGAGTCGGTGGGAGTCTAGTTTAGCACACACTGAGTCTGAGCTATTTAGCAATTTTTTTTTTAAATCTGGCTATGATATTGAACATAACATTCAATAAGAAATTAGAAAAGAATAAAGTTATAACTTGTGATTTGAAGTTAGAAATCTCAAATATAATTTTAAGTCATGGGAGAAGAAATGTTCTCACACAGAAAATTGCAGGACTGTGGTGAGAAAATATACAAATTAAGAAAAATAACCATTATTAAAATGCAAGAAAATATAAGTCCATGTAAAGAAGACATGGTATAAGACTAGAAAGCAGGAGTCAATAGTAGGAAAGAATCAAGAGGAAAGTAGTGTTTCACAGGAGAATTCATTAGTGCTTTCCTGGGCAACAATGGGTCTCAGAAAGCTCAGGAGTAAAGATTTTTAATTGAAATGGTTAGGTGATTTTGCACTAGAAGAGACAAGCTTCAGTGTAGATGAAACCCAATCATCAGTGAGTTAAAGGAAGAACTGAAGGAGAGGTAATAAATACCAAAAATAAGCTACTCTTTTATTTCTGTCAGGGTTCTTGGTTGTAAGCAAAAGAAACCATCTTTGGTGGAGTAAAGCAGATAAGAAATTTATTAAAAAGATACTCAGTAGTTATCAACTGAGAGAAGGCCAACACTACTAAGAAGGCCCTGATATATCAGTAACAGACAGTAAAGCCTACATTTTCAAGCCAGCTAGCTCTGAACAAAGGTTGTATCTATATTAAGACCACTGCCACTTGGCCCTAGTCCCTCAGTCTCCCTGAAATTAAGAAAACTGCCTTGAAAGTGACAAACTATGACATGTTTGGACTACATACATCAGGTTAACTGAGTCTGGATATTAAAGAAGCTGAGGAACAGAACATCTGGCCTTTTCAATTTATCCAGTGGGAGATACATTCTCATGCCGATATTCATACCAGAGAAATTCTACAAAATTAGTAAGTCGGTTCAAACTGTCAAAAAGAATATACATAAATATCTACCCAAGAAGTTTGAGGTGAGAAAGCATAAAACTTGTGGCAGAAAGTAACATTTCTTTACAACTTTTATGTGAGAAGAGACAATCGAAATCGAGTATACACTAGAAATAGCAGGGGTTTAATGATAACAGGCTTATTTAGGAAGCAATAAATACTGTTACTCAGAGCTGATTAGGGAGTGACATTGAAAAAACTAAAATAGATTAAGTAAAAAAATTACCCATTTAAATATCAAATGATAGGGAATAATTAGACAAAATTCAAATAACTGTGCTGTTTTAAATAATTTTTAAAATGTCATATATTTATAAATCAAAGCATGTATATTATGTATGATATGTGATCTTTTTAGAAGGGAAAATTGCAAGTTGAAATAAAAATACATAATTATTTTTTTAATATGAAAAAAAATAAAAAAATAATTACCCAAATTTTATGTCTTTGTGATCTTCAGATATTTCATTTGAATTAGCAGAATTATTAGGCCAAGGATAGCAGACCATTCATACAACATCCAGATCAATTTAGATAGAATTGCTGTATCAATGAATATATTCAAATGAGGTCATATAAAATAATTTTCTCAACTATTCTCAAATTCAGGTTAGACAATGACTTCAGGCCACTGGAGACCAGATGCTACAAGGAAAATTATTAATTTTATTACTAAATAAGTTTTCAGCAACTCCTGTCCTAATTAAGAATGAATACTGTGGCAACAAAATAAGTATATCTATGTGCTCTAAACCTCATTTTAAATCCAGGGCATAAGACTTGCTGGATTTCTTGAGTTTTACCTATAACAAATGAAGAATAGGAAACAATTATAAGCACAAATCACTTTTACTTATAAAACCAAGATTGCAATTACCTGTGACTAGGGTTTTTCAATATTTAGAAGCTATTATTTATTTTCATAAAACAAACATCTTATTTTCTAAAATTTAATTGATGTTAAATTACTCTAGAGAACCAAAATATAGATCTAAAAATCATGATACAACTTGCAGAAAAATGAAATTCTAGCAGACAGCATTCCTAGGTATCCTACCTATAACTGTCTCTGGCAATTCCTAGAAATTTTTTTCATCACAGAACTAGTGATAGATCTTCCTTCCTGCAAGAAAATGCAGACCTGCAAATTCTGTCTCTACAATATTAACAACTAGAGACATATGCTGACTTTTCTGGTAGGCACAAAATTCATTTAATACATTGTTACAGTATACTGCTGGCACCACAAAACACATTAATATACAAAAGTACATCATTCATTCAAGTGATATTTACTGTATATTCAAAGAATACTTACTCAATGTCAGGCAGTGGTCTAGGAAACATTAGTGAAAAAATTAAGTCCTGGTTATTGAAATATTTTTATAACCAATTATGAAAAATGAAAGAGCAGCAATTTATCAAACACTAACTAGTTTTGAAAATTAAATATTTAGACTGGTCAACCTTATCATAGGTGATCTGATGAAACCAAACAAAATCTTCTTTCAGTTTTGGGAATATAGTGCAACATAAAATAATCAAGTAATGGTAAGTTTTGAACAAGAAAATGTAAAATACAATTAGGATATAACTGTCCATGAAAGACAAATCACCTTAGCTTCAACACTGAGAAATGACTATTGCTAATAAATCTGGTAAAATATTGTCATAGACAAAACTTCCAGAAAACTGAGAAGAAAATAGACATGGGTATGTACTGCATTTAAAGTATCAAAAACAAATTTTTGCTCAATCTTTACAAAGCACTTCTGTAGGATCCAAGAGATCAGTTTTAAGTAAGGCTTAAACCAATTACAGAAGAATTATGATGAGTATTCTTTAATGTATTTATTTTTAATACATTATACATTAGTTCCTTTGATAAACTATACAATTTTTCCTGTTTTTTTTTTTTATGGTGGTAATTTTGGTTTATAATACTGGATGATTCCAGAATATAGGCCATACATTACCCCACTACTACCAATCAACACAGAATGTAAGGTGCTACTTTAACTACACAAGATAATTTATTGAGACATTGTGAGGATCACTATTTCAGAAACAACCTTAAAAATATTTGGGAAATAACCTGGCTTCAATATTAAAAATATCTGGTGCATAAAATTTTCCTACTTTATTTACTCTAGTATACCTTAATTTGATTTTATAAAAATAGCCATTTTCTTGAAATACAGTTTTATAATTTCCACATTTCAGAAAGTTTGTTTATCAATATTCCAAGGAAAGCACTTAAGTACTCTGGACCTTTGCTGTTATTTTATTTAAACTTTTAATTTTCAAAAAAAAATAATTTGATCATAAATTTGAAAATCTAGATTTAAAGTTTTATGATTAATATTACACAAGTAGAAATCATGGAAAATATATCATATGAAAATAATTATGGGGCTATTTCAAAGGAGGTTCTCAATCTACATTTCAAATGAAATGTAGATTTTTTAAAAAGAATCAAGTCATGAATATATTAGATTTGATTTTATCTTATGGCAATATATGAAAATTAGATAGATAGATAATATTTTTGTTCTTATAGTTTTGTTCTTACAATTTTATGGAGATAATATTGGTTTACAGCACTGTATATGATTTGACAGTACAGGTTCACACCTCTCTGAGATCTGTCAACACACCTCACCCAGCATCAAGGCATCCATCGTCTTTACGACAGTCCCTGTGTCACCTCCTCCATTTGTTACCCATTCCCAACACTCCCTATTTGATTGTCTTAACTCTGCAGTCAAGATTCCAGGGCTTGTTTGGGTGGATTTTTATTGTTGTTTTGTTTCACTATGCCTAACATGAGAAATAATCTGGTACTTTTCTTTCTCACAACAGAATTGTGAGGCTTGTCATTTATAAAATAAGGCCAAGAGGTGACTATATACTTAAGAATAAAAGTAAGACCACTATCTGTATCCCCAAATTTTCAATTTTTGCACCTCTGTTAAATTTAAAATAAAATAGTTTTTGAACACTTATTTTCAATGAAAATAACAATATGTAGTCACTTGGTATATTTCATGCTTTATCAAAATTTCTTGTTTCTTGGAGGTGGTTTTTTTTTTATAATTATATTCCTGAATTAAAGAAAAATGTGAATCACAAATCAATAATACTGTACTGAAACACTAAAAATATATATACCAGATTATAATAGGGAAAAACATCTTAAACCACAAAGAACAGAATTTTTAAACTGGATAAAAAACAAAAGAACTATAAAAAATCACTCAAATTAAGCAAACGATTTAACTCTAATACACATGATATGTGTATATGTATATAGGTCGTACTGCTAAGAATTATTATTATTCACCTCATTCAAATTCTTAAAATTAAGACACCCTTTTTTTACTAATGCTATATTTGGCATTAAAAGTAGCTTCTTTTTTTAATTTATCTTCAATGAATATTTGTAATTTTGAAAAAAAATATTTCATATATAAATTCCAATTCTGCAATCTTAAATACTATTGAACAATTAATAAACTCTACATTTGATGTTACTTGTTCTAATTTTCTCTGATTCACCTAAATTTTATTGGAGATATGCTATTGTAATATAAGCTTATTGAATAGCTCTACATTAAATTGTCTCCTGGTTGTCCTTTATTTTTTTACCCTTTCCGTGTGAGTAAGCAAAATACAAAGTTAAAGTAAAAGTCACTTTCCCTAGATTCAGGAATAGAGCTATAAAGTAGGTCAATACCTGTTTTCTGGAGACAACAGTAACAAGTACCTTATCCTGGAGTGCAGCAAAGATACCCAGTGCTCATGAAAGTCCATTTTTACTTTTAAATATTGATGAAATTGCTTTTTACTAATTTCTGTTTTCTACGAGACAAGAAAGATGTGGATATTCTCTCAATCATTTTAAAATAGCAAAGAGTAAATTTACCAGAATCTTCATACTAGTGTAGTAGCACTTTACCTAGCTATTTAAACATAATCAATAGATTATAATATGTTGATTGCATGAACATTTCTGAGAACAAGGTCAAAAGCTAAATGCAGATGAGATACCTATCATTATTCATTCCTTGTTTTTAATATCCTAAATTTATTACTAAATTCACAAAAGTATTAAATAAATTATATTGCTAAAACACATAGAATGTTTCATCAGTATACAAAGTATTTATTTAAAAACCAAATATGTAAAATATAATAAAAGTAGGCTGCCTCAAAAAAACTCTCAAATGAAAAATCACAAGCAAGATTATTCTAGAGCTGTATTAAATAAGCATCATCATTGTTTTCACTTTTGTAATATTGGCATCTTTTATTTTTATATCAACTTTAATATTCTTTTATACATTTGTATGGATTATCAGTATCTGTTATATCAATATGTGTATCCCTAATATTCCAGAATATTTGGACTCTTTAAGTGACGGAGGCATTGATATCTAATAATAGTCTGATTTCTTAACTGAAATCTATTAGTAATATGTGGTAAACATTTAAGGATCATATATTTTCTTACAGTGCCAATATATTCATATGACTTTTTTAAAATGTCAGTATCATAAAACCATTAATTGTAAAATTCAGGTAAAAATGTAAGGTACTTTGTCATAAAATAATCAGAATCTGGTAGTCTTAATTCATGAATATAAAGAAGGTGAGAATATCCTTTGAGAAAAAATCATCAAAATCATCAAAAATGCATCAAAGCTGCAAGTTAACCCTGAAATTTTTAAGAACATTCTAAAAATTTAGATGCATTGAAATAATTAAAATATTAAACTGCATTAAATCTGCCCTACTTAAAATTACTATTTTTCATGGTAACACTTTCATAATTCATATGCTAACAACAATTATGTATATTAGATTATTTTACATAATAGTCAGATGACTATCTCATTTTTCTAGAGTATGCCACCCTTTTATATGCGATGTATAATTTAGGTAAAATATTGTACATAAATGTGTCATCGTCTTGAAATGAAAAATAGAGCACAAGAAAATCAAATTATATTAAGCCTGGGGTACTACAATAGTTTAGACAAAACTCTGCAAATGGAAATTCCAGTATCCTGGGATGTTTGTAAATTAAGTAGCTAGAAAATAACTCAAATTGACAATTTACTAAAAATTCATTTCAAAAATATTTTTTGCAGTTTTTAATATCTGTGGCTGATGACTTCAATGTTTATTTTGCAAACTTTGTGACTCAGCCAAGTTCCGCACTGATTTAGGAAGCTAGACTACTCAAGAGAAGCCTCTCTAAAATTAAACAAACAGATGCCAGTCGATATCGTCTGTTAAGTAATTATTTACATCAAACAATTAGTTGAATTTGTATAAACAGTAACTTAGACTTTCAGATCTCTAAACATAATTTCATAGTTTAGCTACCTCGCTATATTTTCTATTGGATAAAAGAGTAAATATTGTGAATGAAATGTATTTAATAAAATGCATGACTACGTTCAGAATTTCCAGTTATATATTTAAGAGTTCTGTTTGGATGTTATCATGCATTGCTATACTTAATTATATATTTCTATTCTTTGTGTATTGGGAAAAAATTGTACTTATTTACATGGATTGTAAACTCATACTGCAAAGATTATACAATGGCATGCTTTGTACGGTGGCACTCAGCAATGATCTATGAGTCAGGAAGAGCGACATGGCCAGTTTTCTTCTCCCTTGCTCAGGCATTACCTCAATTTACACTGAGCTAGGTTATGCTTAGGAAGACATTGAAATATCCTTAACTACCATATCTGATAAACTGTATGAATAACTTTAGAAAAAAGCCATTTTCCTAAAAAAAAAAAATATGGTGGAATGTTGCAGACTGTTGAATCTAAACTTAAAGTGATGAAATCAAGGAACAGGTAAGTTCTATGAACTTCCCCAGGTAAGCAGAAAAATTCAGTTATGAAAATTAACATGGTTATATATTTTTACAGAGATTATATAATAAAATTTCATTAGGTAAAAGTTTTCTGAATATTTTGATTTATAAATACAAAAAATGAATAATAATCTCCAAAATGTTGATTTAGATAAGTCCAAGTTACAATATGTCATATTATTATGCTATAATATATAACAGGTAGTGTTCTAATTCATTAAGTCATGTCTTATTTTATTCTCAGTGCTTTGTTGTTTAGTTTGTCTGAGATAATTTATGTATAAAAATAATCTTTTTAACAAAATAAACTAAAATGCCATCATAAAAAAATAGATAAGTCCAAGTTAACAAGATTTGTTCTATTATTCTGCAAAAAAAAAAAATCTATCTATCTATCTATCTATCTATCTATCTATCTATCTATCTATCTATCTATCTACCCAGAGAATGAGATACTTGGGGTATCTTTCTCTTTCTACTTGGGCTTATCTACTACCAAGTTCTTGTTTTAGCAACAAGTCTTACAGCTATGCATTTCTGCATATTAATTCAAACTATTTCATATTTCTTTTTTTTTGATGACTTCATATACTTTTCTTGCTTCCTTTTATTGAATTTGTATTAATGCAAGATCCACCATGTACTTATGAATATGCTCTTCATTTAAGATTGACTTTTACTTGGTGTAACAAAATATTCAAAAAACAGGGTAGTATACCTTGTAAGGGCATGAATGTCTCTGCCATAACCTTTAAATGGGAAATAAACATTCAGGGAAATGCAATGGCTTAAGGTGTCAGGGTAAAGGTCTAGATTTTCTTAGATTTTCTAAATTTCAAAATAGGGTCTACAATTTCAACAAAGAAAATAAATGAAGATGAAGAAATCAAAATTACACAGAGCAATGGAATCTACCTAATTATAAAAAGTATTTCAACTTGTATTTAGCTAACAGTTTGGTAACAGTGGGACATAATCCACAATATTTACAAAAGAGGTAGAGACGTGGCAATTTTAATTGAGCATATTGACCTCAACAAAATTGAGTTTTGCAAACTACAAAGTAAGCTAGGCAACTAGTTATCTTTGCCACGATCCCTTTATGAACAGATAAGTTTTGAAGACAAAATGATGTGATTTGTTTTTTAGGACATGTTTTTTATTCTTTAGTTTTACACTAAGCTGTTAAAGAAATGGTTGGAAAAATGTCAAATTAGAAAGTGACTCATGTTCCAACCTCAGCTTCATTCTAAACCAGTTGTTTGAATTACATATGTGATGTGTATTCCCTGAGTCTCAGTTTCCTTGTTCTAGAAATTCACTCATACTACCTACAACCATTAATTCAACTATTAAATAATTAAAAATGCAGTTAAACTCTCAGTAAAATGCACATGTGATCATAATTCAAGTGTTTACATAATTTGAGCTTAATGCTGCAGATTTTTTGTATCTAATATATGAAAATAAAATATGCAAATATCAACATTTCCTCAAAAATGTAACATACATTGCAGCTATCAGTTTAAATACTCTTTCATCATTTTCATTTCTCTAATTTTCATACTTATTCAAATATGAAAATTAATATTCATAATAGCAGTATATAAAGTGTAGAGAATATGTAGTGACAAAATGCATATTTGTGTAAAAAAGAGTTAAATTATAGACTCACTGAAAATATTTTCTCATCTAACTTTATACTGTTAGTGACGGTCACAATAGGAGAGAAACAATTAGAAGAATTCTCAAGATATCACTTCAGTGTATGAAAATTGACTTATAAATCAAAATAATTTTATGTATGTGATATGGTATTTTATAAACTTCATTGTAAACATCATTTTGAAAATTATATACTCAGAAGATGCTGTAATTAATTACTCACTGACAGACATCAGAAGTGTAAAGAAACTTTTTGTATGAGTAACATTCTCCGTTTGAGTAATTATCAGTTTAAATTGAACCTGTATGTAAATTTACTCACATTTTATCAGTTATTTAAAAACACACTTCACTCAACAAATATTTGTTTAATTAATTAATTGGACTCTGTTTTGGAAATCTAATTTGGAAATAAGTTAGTATCACTGTTTTCATAGGACATGCTAACATACCTAAAAAGCTTAAAGCCTCATAAAATACAATTAGAAATAATCAATCAATACAGTGGATTGATGCGCTACAAAGCTAACAGCCAAACATCTACTGCATTCCTACATGCAAACAATAAACTAAAAGAGATAGAAAAAAAAAATAAGCAATCACACAAAAACTACTAGGAATAAACCTAACAAAGGAGAAGAAAGACATCAATAAATAATAAAAACTGTAAGATATTATGAAAAGAAATTGAGGACACAAAGAAATGGAAAGTTATTCTCTGTTTATGGACTAAAAAAGAAATTAACATTTCTGAAATTAATATAGAACCATAAAATACCCTGAGTTGCCAAATCAATCCTGAAAAAAATATGTACCATAATGCCAAATTTCAGACAAAACTCAAAACAGCATGACACTGGAATAAAAATAAACATTCTATTCAAGAGAATAGAATTCAGATCAAGCAAATGAACTCTCCCTTATATAAAGAACTAATCTGACAAAGTAGCTATTAGTATACAATAGAGAAGGGGTAGAAATTATTTTCAAAGAATCATGTTGTGAAAACTAGTCATATGCAAAAGAATACACCTAAACAATTATCTCACACAATATGCAAAAATTAATAAAGATGGACTGAAGACTTGAATGTGATCAAATTTATGTAAATCATAAAATACATAGAAAAAAAGGAAGGGAAAATGCTCCAAAACATTAATTCACTTGTGTCTTTTACTTACTGTAAAGGAAATCATTATCAAAACAAAGGGAAGTGTGCAAAACTAAACATCAAAAAATCATCTGCAAGTGAAAGGTATTATCAATAAAAGTAAGAGACACAGTAATAAGAAAAAGTATATGTACTTCATATATGCAACATGTGGTTAAAAATCCAAAGTCTACAAAGAATTTATACAACTCAACAAGAAAGCAGATAGATGATAGATGATAGATAGATAGATAGATAGATAGATAGATAGATAGATAGATAGATAGATAGATAGATAGATAGATAGATAGATAGATAGATAGATAGATAGATAGATAGATAGATAGATAGATAGATAGATAGATAGATAGATAGATAGATGACAAAGAGCCAGACAAACTCTTCCATAAAGCAGATGGCCATAGGCATGTGAATAAATGCTTTTCATCATTTATCATTAGAGAATTTATTCAAAACCACAATGAGTTAACATCCCATACCTGTAAATATGGCCCATAACAAATAAACCAGAAACAAGTATTGATGAAGATATGGGGAAAAGGAGCTCTCCTAAACTGTTAGTTATACTGTAGACTAGTCCAACCTCAATGAAATATGATGTAGATATTTCCCAAAATATTAAATATAGATCTTCCATATAATTTGACATCCCTCCTAGGTATTTACTCAAAAACTACACAAACACCATTAATTCAAAGAATATATACTCTTCTAAGTTCATCCTAGCACTATTTACACTTGTCAAGTTACAGGAACAAACTATATGTCCAAACACAGATGAATGTATAAAGAAGATATTAACATATCTTTAAACACACTCACACAATGGAATACTACTCACATATTAAAAGTATGAATTATTATCATGCAATAACATGAATGGAATAAAGGAATTTTGCCAAGGAAGTAAAATGAGAAAAGCAATATGAGATGATTTCTCTCAAAGGTGTGAATAGCAAAAACAAATTAAAGAAACTGAGAAATCTAAAATGAAACAAATCCTGACTACAGAATTCTGACTGTGAATTGACTGTAAACCCACCAGAAGGATAGGTTGGCATTTGTAAGTAAAGGATGCAGGTGATGCAGTGGGATATGGTAGAGAACTGTGAGAACTATGGGTGCTATGGGTACTTAGGTGATGAATGTGGTTCAGTAAAATATACCTATGCCCCTAAATCATATACAATATTGTAAACCAACAATATCTCAATAGAATATAATACAATTTAAAATAAAAACAGAAAAGTTAAATAGTAAGAGATGCATTAAATGTGTACTATGTAAGTGGGAAAAGTTTCAGAACTCCAGTTCTTTTCTATCTTAATAGAAAAGAAATTAGCTCTCCATCAAAAAATTGATGAATTGATTTATATTTCTATATTATAAATTACAATAAGATGTTGAAGATTTTAAAAGAAGAAATGAATGAAATAAATTGAATTGCTTATATAATAAAGTTCTTGTATAAACCAATATGCTTTTTGTCAAATTATTTATAACTTAGATTCAACAATTTCATTATTAATTACTACAGATTGTCTAAGTTATTTGCTTTTCTTAAAAATAAAATTGTAGTTACTAAGATCCTATTTTTACTTGATGATTGTCCAAAAATCATGACTACATAATAAACAGTTATAACATTTGTAGTATTTTAGAATTTGATAATTATTGCATATTAATTATATTTTATCCACATTGTACAGAAATTTATAACATACTTGTTTCTTACTTTTTTAAATAATTCTCTGCTGTACAGTGTCTCTAGAAATCTATGAAATAATAAGAGGTTTATATTAGCTTCCAATTATTTCAAAAGAACAACTGAAATAACATTTTTTTTTTTTTTAAGATTGAGGTTTCTCCTATCAAAGCATAATATAGCAAGAAACCAGGAGAGGAACTCAAGTGTTACTGTGGAACACAGAAAAAGTTAAGATAGTTTCCTTTTACACTGGGGTCAAGTGCTTTGCGAATGACACTGGTTTAATACAGTCATGAAGAATGGTTGAGATTTTGACAGGCAGAGTTATAAGGGCACATTCTAATCAGAGGAAATAGTATTACCCAGAGTGGAAAAGTGTGAATTGCTGAAGCCCATGAACCACAGGGGAGGAAAGACAAATTTAAAGCTAGTAAGGGCACATCACTAATGCTTCAAAGGCTGAAATTCCAGTAAGTTCTTAGTTTTAATAGGCAGTGGGAAACCATTAAAGTTTTGAGAGAGGAAAACTATTATCTGAACTGTATTTCTAGCTCTTCTTTGCTTCTTAAATTTCCTTTGCTTGTAGAATTTTCTTCCAGTCTTTAACTTTATGTTTGTATTTGGTGAATTGGTGAATTCAAGTTATTTACCTTTACATGATTATTAAGACATAAGTGCTTATCATGACTTCTTTTTCAATTTTAATGTCTTTGTCTTTAATTTTTAACATTTTTTCTATGATTGTTCAGATGCACATTACCTGATGTGTTACTTATATTGATCAATATAAGTTGATTTATTTTGTTAAAGGTTATAATGTGGCTAGTTTAATAATCTACATGCGGCCATTGTAGGATTTCTTTTCAAATGTATTCTAATGGACCACATTTTTACTCTCTTTCTCCACACTATATATTTTAAGTAACTGCTACTACTTAGCTTTTCTGCTACTTTATAGTATCTCCTTTAATATTTTTTTCAAGTCTTATTTGTTGTTCATATATTCATTTAATTATTTTGCATTAAGCTTATTACCTTTCTTTTGCCCTTGACTGAGAGTCAGACAGGTTAAAATAGTTTAGCTCTCAATTTTTTCCTCTGAGTGCTTTAAACATCTCTTGCCATTTCTTTCTTGCCCATTTCTCAGGTTTTTACCGAGAGGTGTGTGACAACCTCTTATAGGTTATTCGTATTTCTCAATGTTTTCCATTTTGTTGCTGCAATTGTAATATCCTTGGAAGTATGACTTTCTGATGTTTTTTTCATTCCTTAGTCCCCTTGGCTCATGATGTCCAGTTCATTTCCTGTATTGAAGATTTTTTTAATATGAATTCTCTATGGCTTCTCCTCATCTTTCTTTGGAATCCCATGATAAAGATATTATTTCTTCTTAAGTTATTCCAAGATGCTCTTGCAGTGTTTTCATTTATGTAATTAGTTTTTTCTTTATTGTCCTAATACATGGTCTCTTCAGCTGTGTATTAAACATATCGATCCTCTCCATTACTTGTTCTTACCTACTATTCACACCTACGTAATTCTTTTTAGTTCAGTTGATCTATTCATACATGTGTATATATACACATATATAGTTTTACATATATATAATTTTATAAGTAAGACTTTTCCCCCTATTGGCCTGTATAGCCAGCACCTGGGGTATTGTGTCTTCCCCATGATTGTACAGCTCAGTGAGTGTGTGGATGTGTGAGTGTGCACACCTGGGCCTAGGCGACAGGATAAATTGGCACAAGGAGCATACATAAAGACCTAAAATGAGCATAAGCACAAGAGAGCACAAATGGATATCAGAGAGTGAAAGAGAGAGAAAGAGAGAGAGAGAGAGGGGAAGGGAGACAGAGAGAGAAATGGAAGAGAGGGAGAGAGAGGGAAGGAAAGAGAGGGAGAAAGAGAGAGGGAGAAAAGAGAAAAAGAGCATTAAGATTCCTGGGTGTCTGGGGGCCTTTCCTGCCTCCTGATCCTCCAGACCTTGGCCCTTCTCTGCCCTCTAGTGTGTCTGTGTAACTACTAGAACTTATTAATAATGTATGCAAATTGGTGAGTCTGATGCTTTCACTGGTCAATATCAGGATGGTTACACTACAATTATTACAAGGATAGGTTATATTGCACTGTGGTACACTCATATTTTCAATATCTAGTGTTTCTGATCAACTCTGTCTTTCTTAATTCAGCAAGCATGATTATGACTGTTACCTTCAATTCCTCATCATTCAGATTCTGCAGTTTTGCTAAACTGAAATGTTTCTGGGTATTTTTACGAATTGCCATTGTGGTATGCTTTGTGTTTTTCTTTTCTTTTTTTTTTTCTTTTTCTTTTTCTCTTTAGTTTTCATGAATTGTAAAAGGTTTCTTCTCTTTCTTGTCCTGCTAAATTGGTTTTATATTCCACATATAAGAGCAAGGTACAATTACAGGTTTTTGCTTATTTGTTTTAGTGGGGGACACGGGAACTTTAACTGTTTATTTAATTTCATAGAATGATACTTCTACATCTGTTGACATAGCCAGAACACTAGTGCCAGTACTTCTACATCTGACATGACCAGAATCTAGTGCCAGTAGGGTGTCTTAGTTAGGAATAAACCAGAACAGTATGACACTGAAATGTCACCTCCCATCAACATCAAGTGTTCAAGCTTCTTATATTACTACAGGTACCAAGCTGTGTGGTGACGATCTTCTTAAGACAGGTGTAACCCTATCCCTTAGACAACTACTCAAAACACTTTGAACAAAGTTATGCCAGAATCTCTATTTGTGGTTCAGTAATAGATGCAACACCAGATGGGGATTATATTGACTCAATATCACTTGCTGGGGATTTTTCTTTGCCTTTTCTTTACAGAGACTTCTCGTTGGAAGTTTGTTCCCAATGCTAAGACCCAAATGCTTCAAACTGATTAATGACAGTATTTTGGTTTTTTTCTGCTTTAGGTGGATAATTCCAGTTTTTGCATATCAGAGCCACAGGCTGAAAATAATAGCCTCTTTCTGTCAGCAACCACTGGTATCTGATTTAGTCCTCCCAGGAATTTGGATTCTGTTCTCACTTGGGAGTCACAAGCTCAGCTCACAATCATCACTGTATACTCATCACTCCTTGTGTTCTCTATTGGTGTACCCTGCTTTGATGCCAAAGGCATTCCTTTTTTTCAGTATATTTACCAAGTTTTTAATCACTAATATATGGATGTGTGTCTTTTTTTAATAACAGTGGAGATAATCAGCCACCCCTCTCCAGCATGACTTATCTTGCCTCAATATTGATCTAAATTTGGTTTTAATTAGCTTTTCCTATTATTTTCATTGTGCTATCACTCGATACAAATAGCTTTCATTCACCCAAGTTGGGCATAATTGTATTTATTTAGGGATATATTGTTGTAAATATGAGGTGGTGGCTAGCCAGGTATCTTCACATTGTCCCCATCTTGACAGACTCTGTCCTCAAATTAAAAGAGAGGGTAACTTGTAGATAGAAAACCAATATGCTTTTAATCTAGTTTTTTTGTTTGTTTGTTTTTGTTTTTGTTTTTTTGTTCTAACTGCAGTGGACATGCCCATGAATTGTTTCAATGGTATTTAATATTTTGGAGGAGTATCAAAGTATTGAATCAGAAACAAAATGTCACTATTCAACTTTGAAGTAAAATTGAACTTTCTGATTCCCTAGAAAAATTTGAAAAGGTAAGTATGAGTGTTTGTAACACAGGGGGGAAAAATGAGGTTTTGTAAAGTTTTCAGTTTTTCCCATTCTATTTCAGGAAAATTTTGGTCAACAGAGCACCAAATACTATGTGCAATGTGGTAGAGGGGATGCAGTGTATAGTAAGGTACAAGAGGAGAATTTCCTCTAGTGGTAAAAGTGGGAAAAGGATCTGAAATAGAGAAAAAGTGAATAAATCTGAAATAGAGAAAAAGTGAATAAATTTGAAACAATAATTCTAACTAAGGACAATTTATTGTTAGGGATCTACAACAACTGCCACTCTCCCTTGTGTTGCAAAAGTGCCATGCCATGTTGTTATTCTGTGAACAATGGAAACTCACAGAATGAAACTGGTTTTAGTCAAGAAAAGCTATATCACTCTCCATGTATTTTAATTATACCAAGTTAAAACAGTATAATTAATATTCAATTAAAAGTATTCAAATTATTTGCATATGCAAAATACTGTTCCTTTGGTCCTTTGAAAGAAGCATTTGTTATTGGTGTCACTGAACCTCTATATGATCCAATACAATTATGTCTTCTTTAATTTAACAAAGATAGTAGACTCAATGATTTAAGTATCTAAATCAAGGACATCTTATAAAATTAACGTCACTAGCAATACGGGAAATGCAAATCAAAACCACAATGAGATACCACCTTACAGCAGTAAAAATGGTCCACACCCAAAGAATGGGCAACAAGTGCTGGCGAGGTTGTGGAAAGAAAGGAACACTCTTACACTGCTGGTGGGAATGTAAACTGGTCCAGCCACTATGCAAAGCTGTGTGGAGAACCCTCAAATTAATGAAAATGGAACTACCATTTGGCCAAGCAATTGTTCTCTTGGGAATCTACCCAAAAGAGACCTCAGTGTGGGTACAAAGGGACACCTGTGCTCAGATGTTTACTGCAGCACTATTTATAATTGCAAGAATTTGGAAACAACCTAAATGCCCCCTAAAACAGATGACTGGATGAAAAAGATGTGGTATATATACACAATGGAATATTACTCATCAATTAAAAATGACAAATTCAATGGTTTTTATGATAACATGGATGTACTTAGATGAAATCATATTAGCAGAAACGGGTCAGAAAGAAAAAGACAGAAACCAGATGGCTTCACTAATATATGAGGTATAGGGGAAAAAGAAACAAAATTCATGAGGAAAAGTTAAAACAAGCTAACCACCAAACTGAAGTACACAACTTGGGGCCGGGGGGGAAAGGGGAGAATGATGGGAAGGGTGGAGGGGGGTGGGAGGGTGAGGGGGGAAATCCCTGGGATTACAAAGATGTGAAATTTAATTTATGTATAAATAAATTTTTAAAGATTCAGTTTTTCTGAGAAATGAAATATATTACTTCCAACGCTGTTGTATGACAGTGCAAGTTCATGAAAAAGTAAAAAATAAAATCATCCTATTGCCTGAAAAAAAAATTCAATCTAATAACTTTTGGAGATATCCTTTGACTTTTTTCCTACATAATATAAGAAGATGTTGAAAAAAGGAACATGGGCAATCAAAAAGATGTTTGACTGCTTATTATGCTACCTGTAAAGAACACCCATATGCCAGGAAGATAGGATTTCCAGATTGGGTGCTGTATTTAGGCCATCAGGTTTGACATTTCATTTGCAATAAAAGTTACATATGCTGGACAAGACCAAGTCAAGTGGGAGTAGGTTCTCTAAGTGCTGTCCCTGATATTACCATATAGATGGAGATATAAATATAAATGAAGAATGCTATCACCTGTTGAACAAAATTGCATTTGATGCTCACACAGTTTAAAATTTCTGCATATTGAATAGCAAAGTATGAAAAAAATCTGTTCACATTATAGGTTAGGTAATGCATTTCAACCCTAAGGAAAATCACTATTTGATAGATGATAATCCTAATAATTTCAAAAGGTTAAGATATAATTAGACAAAGACATTGCATTATAATACAAATGTGTGAAAAAGAGATAAAAATAATTTATTACTCATTAATTTTAACTTAAGGTATTATTATTTCTTTCTCACTATTTTCTTAAAATAATCACTGTATTAGTAGTAAAGTTTTGCAAAATAGACTCCTTTAACAATAACATCAAATGTTATAAGTTCTCAAGGATTGCTAAATTTGACACCATCTTGTCATTTTGTCAAAAGTAAGTTGCTTTTATAAAAAGTAAAGTGATACAAGATTTAGAGTGAGGTTGGAAATGAAAGAGGCCTGAATTGGTGGTAAGTAGAATTACAAGTCTCCAACAGGTTTATATAACATGTCTTCACTGAATTTGTCACGTAATGAAGTAGTAGATACATTAGAAAACTTCTGGATTGGAAACTTACTGACTTTATCTACCAACCAGAGAGTAAACATTTCAGCATTTGTGAGCCATAGTATTTGCCACAACTAATCAATCTTTTCATCATAGCAGGAAAGTAGCCATAAACAATTCCTAACCCTAAACCATGGGGTGGGTCTGTATTCCAGTATATATTATTTATGGGGAAGAAATCTGAATTCTGTATAATTGTGTGCTTTTAAATAATTCTTCATTTTTTCTCAATCATCTAAAATGAGAAAAAATATGGGTGTTTTTTTGTTTGTTTGTTTTGCTTACAGACCACATAAAAACAAGCAGCTGTATTACAGCATTAGTCTATTGGCCCCAGACCTGGAATTAAAATGATTCTTAATTTCTGTGAAAACTATGCAGCATAACACATCCCAACTCAGAAAGAGAAATAAAGAAAATGAGTAGAAAGTTTGCAAATATATATAATCATAGGAAGTGAAAGAAAACATTGTTGGAAAGAGAAACCTAAGTATTAAAATAATATTTAGTCAAAAGAGATTATTTCATAAACATAGATGGAAGCTAAAATATTGATTTAAAATGAAGAAAATAAAGAACTGGACACCTCAAAAAAGTGAAAGAAATATTTTAAAGTGTAGATCTAAATTAGTAGGAGTAGATGAAATAAGGATGATCATGGCATTCATAATCATCATTATCTTATCATGCAGGAGGCAGTTTATGTAACAATTAAGAGTATATAATTAAGACTCAGTGTAGCCATTTTCAATTTTATCCTACTACCTAATTTGAACAAGTTACTTAAACCATGAATGTCAGTTCACTAATTTATAGTATAGGAATTATAACCACAGACTTAAACAATTAACTGAATTCCTTTATAACCAAATTTCCTGTATTAGCAAATTATCACTCCATTCACTGTATTGATTAAATTAATTAATAAGTGCAATACATATGGAATATCATATACCTATTTGATTATTATAGGTATTCATTATTATATACATAATTTTTAATGTATGCATAGGTGATGATGTCAGGAGAAAATGGTACCTATATTTTTAAGATTAAGGCAGCTCTCCTATCTGCCTGTGGCCATGCAGGTGTTTATTTTCACAAACCTCTTCCCTTGCTTACCTGTGATTATGCATCTACTTCTCTTTTTCCTTCACTTTTTCCTAATAAATCTATCTATTTTAAATACAAAAAAATAAGATTAGGAAATAAGATATATGGAGAGCTTTTTTAGCAATATGTATTTTTAATCCACTAGCTTTTAAGCTAAAATGTAAAATTAACCTGTAAATTATTAACAAAAAAACTATATGCAAGTAGCTTTTTCCCTCAAATTATGTTTGTTAAGGTAAAGTTGGCTTATATCATGGTATTCACTTTAGAAGTTAAATATATGTCTCAATTAACAATTTTAGTATCTTACATATGCCATTTAGTCTCCCTAGGCAGAGATCACATTTTGCATGAGCATACGAAAAAAATATTTTGTGATATATTTTTATATTCATTTGTAATTTTTTTAGGGATTAGTCAGATGTAAATAAGTTGGCTTCCTCAAAAAAGAAATACTTCTTAGTATCAATAGGAATGGATTGTAGTCATCAAAAGCAAGCAGAATAAAAAGTGTGCAATTTTTATAACCACTATCATTCCAATTGAATAAATTGCATTAGGTGATTACATGAAATATTAAAAAATCCTTTCTTAACTAACTACAAAAAATAATATTTACTTGACTTCAAAAAGTAAACATGTTTTTGTTGTTATTTGAGTCAGATGGGGAGATGCAAATATACTCTAAAAAAATAGTATAATTCACAAATCATCTTCTATATCTGGAAAATTAAATAAAAACTTATAAAGCTCTAAAGGACCATCATTAAATGATAATACTGAATATTTAAAAACAAAATACATATGTATTTTTAATATTATATTTAAAGCTACAAAAATGCTCCCAAACTATATATTTTTAACTTTCTGCTTCTTTATTGTCTTTTCAGCAACATTAAATATTTTAAAATATCAAATGATATGGTACACAAAAGAAAATAATGTATCCATTATACAAAATATCATTGCTTTATAGCTATTGGAAATTTAACGTAATTTTTGATTATCTTGATGCCTCTATGGAAGAATTATTTAATAAGAATTATGTCATTTAAACAAAATTCAGTAAGAAATATTTTACATGTTCACATAGTACTTACAATTTTTCATCAGCTAACTTCTCATGAACAAAATCTCTCATTTCTTTTCAAAATAATAAATTTTAAATCAGTCAGTGAACCAGCTTGAAAAATACATATATATTATATAAAATTTATAAAAATATAAAATATCTAAAAATATAATATATATATAAGTATAATTAAATATATTTTAAAATATAATATATAATATATAAATATATAAAATATAATTATATATAAAATATATAAAAATATAATTAAAAGAAAGTTTTAGTATATTTTACTGAACTCTGCATGATAGCTTTATTTTGTGCTATCTGCAACACTCTGTTGGGGTGACATAATTTGTTGCATACTATTAAGAAGAGAGATTATATCAGCATTGAAATATTAATTTCTTTGAAGATAATAACTTTAGATAAAATTGCTATGAAACGGAACTCATTTTTAGATCAGATCTTGGTCAAAGAAACTGGTTCAGAAAATAGGTAGATATTTAAATATGAATAAAATAATAGAGGGGATTGAATAGTCAAAAGTTTGTTTATCTCATGAATGCAACTAATTATAACCCATAAGTCATATAATGTTGCCCCTATTAGGTAGTTTTGCCACTTACTTCATTTGTATAGCTTCCATATCAGAAAAAATTTACAGCTATTTTTCTTTTTATTTATGTAACTGAAATATATAAAGCTATAGACGTCTAATTTTTGAATTCTTGCGGTTAAGAATCATTAAAATATACTGTATACTTTATATAAAACAAGCTTTAAATGATGATGAAATGAAACTAAAAGTATATTTTTAAAAATAATTTAGCCAATGAGCATCAGGGAATCAATTCTATTGTCCTGTTTTTTTTTTTTTTTTTTTTTTTTTTTTTTTTTTTTTTTTTTTTTTTTTTTTTTTTTTTTTTTTTTTTTTTTTTTTTGGTTTTTTTTTTTTTTTGGCCTAAAAAAAATCTGTATAAGATATTGAGTGTCCAGTTTAACTTTGTTAATTTAGTCTTCTTGGTTGCACTTATCAGCCCTGCTCTTAAATGCTGTTTCAGATATTTGTAATATTTTATATGCATTTTGCTGGAAGTGTTGAAAGGTAGTTTTTATTAATCAAAGCACTTAGGAAATCCTTCTACAATGAATACATTTACCCTTCTCTGGATTCTGCTGCCTCTTGTCATTTTTCTCTTTCTGTTCAATATATGCTAAAAGCAAAATGCAAATCTTAGAGTGCTCAGAAGTATAGCTAAAAGTTTTTCATTCCAATTGCTTTGTCTACAGATTGAAGAAAATAAATCCCCTGTAATGGTTGTTCTGAGGAAAGCATGTGGCACAATGCTTAGCACAAAACAATTAATAAATAGAGGTTGGATAAAGTCTCCTACTGCCCTATGTTTAAACTCAACTTCAAGCAATTTTATCTGTGTTTCTGGTTATTATCCCTAAGGTTTTCTCCATGACAGATAAATTTGCAAGATGCCTAAAAGATACTTCTCTGAGTACTTTATTACTTAATAATATCTCTCCCAATCACTTTCTTTTCTTAAACTATTACTATATAGGTTATTGCTTTACAAATAGAAAAATAGTTTAAAAAGTAGGATTCAGGAAATTGAATCTGCAAAATTTAACTTTTAATTCTATATATTCTAAAGAGAAAATAGAGAAAGATGCTTCAAACAATCTTACAACTAATTAGAACAAATTATAAAAAATGTGTGTATATATGAATAGTATAGTAACAAGTTAAAAATAGGTCTTGATGTATCATGGCGTATTTTAACCTTATTTATAAGGTAGTGAAACATATTCTTAATGACATATTCAGATGAATTATATAGAACAAAATTTTAAATAGTTAACCAGATACCTGCTCTTGGAGTATGGACATGGTGAATTTGCTGTGTGTCATTTCAAATAGTGAGCAGTTCAATATGGACAACGACTTAATAAGTGTATAGACTCCTAGTAAGAATTGCTGTTAAGTTTAGAAATATGAAATTTGAAATTGACTTCATACTTAACTATATGAGATTATCAAATATTTGAGATTTGTAATTTTCAATATTATACTTTCAAAACTGTATTAAATCACAATTAACTTGTGGCTGTTGCACACAGAAAATTCATTTCTATAGCTAGGGTGTCTTTTACAGAGATTTGTTTCCTTCGTTGGGGAAACTAAGAGAAGTAGAGTCAAAGAATGTGTATACATTTTGGAAAAAGAAAATTTTAATGAAATTTCAAATACTAATGACTTCAATTTTGAAAATAACTAATATGCTACTTTGGCACATCATGAGGGATTAGTTCTTGGTCCTGATTTATAAAAGAAAGATTTTTAGAGAAGTCTTTCTAGGTTATATTGGAAACTGGAAAAGATAAATGTAGTAAATAGATATTGATATGTAGAGATAATTTTAAAGATCTTTACAGTATGAATAAAAATGAAAAAACTTTTATCAAAATTTTTTATCAAAATAATTTGATAAAATTATTTATCAAAATACAGAAAAATTAGAAGTAATGCAGAAGTTTATAACAATATAGGCTCACCTTAGGAAACAAAAATTTTGAAAAATTAAAGAATTGAAGTGTATGTATAAAGGAAATCTTAATAAAAGTAACATAAAACCAAACTCAGTAGAGAAAGAATATAAAAATAGAGAAAACACTAACAAAAGGAAATAAAATTTACAATTCAAAAAAATAAAAATATAAAAAACCTAGAACTTGTTATTTGCAAAAATTGGCATATGCTTTTAAAAATCAAAAAGAAAAGAAAAAGCACAAATAAATGAAATCAAAGCAGAAAAAGGGAAGGTAAACAAGGTATTAAAGAAATGCAAATGATCATTAAAGAGAATTATATGGCAAAAACTTCTACAACATGTAAAAAGTGAAAAAAAATGTAGAAATAATATTCCAAGATTGCAACAGGAAGATATCAAAAATATGGTCATATTTAACACCGGTAAGGCTATTAAAACAGTAAACATTATCTCCTGAAAACAAAAGTCAAGGGTAGATGTCTTACTAGTGAATTCTATCAAACTTTCAAAGTAAACTAATGCTTTTCTCAAGTTCTTTCATAAATTAAAGAGTTCCAAATATATTCCATAAATCCAGTGTCCTGATTCTGAAACCAGACATGGACATCTCTCTCACACACACACACACACACACACACACACACACACACACAACAAATCAAAGCAAATCAATACCTCTTTTGAACATAGATGTGAAAATTAACAAATTTTTGAAAAAAATAAATACTGAAAAAAAAAAAAACTTCTGCAAATGTATGCTACCATACTATGCTTACCAAAAAGTCACTTTTCATAGTTGTCTTCAGTTAGGGCCCTATTAACGATTAATTCTTTAAATACATGTTATTTGTCTAAAGTCTGTTACCCTCTAACTTATCCTAAACTATTCTTTCATTGTTCAGTCTCTATCATTAGATCTCATACTATTACTTTGTCAGATTTGATTGGTTATGTGTATTTTTCCACAAACTTCATTGCTAACACAGCCCTGATTTTGTTCTAGAATCTGATAGTCACATACAATAGGAATAAGAGAATCATGATTTATATCAAAATTTATAATCCCATTTCCATAACAGTGATCATTTTCTAAATTGACTTATGGGAAGATTTTGGACACTAACAAAGAGAATGGTAAAATTTAGGCAATAACTCTTAATAAAGAACATGAAATGATAAATTAAAACTTTAATCTCTACCTTTCAACATTAATAATTTCAATATGATGTTGAAATAATTTCTGCTATACAGATATAGCAAAAAGAAACTGAAGTGTTGCTGAAACTAGTCCTTCACTAGTGGTTTAATTCACTATCCCTTTGCCCAATTTTATCTTTATAAAATTATTTTTTAATTTAAGATAATAAATATCTTAATTTATTTTTAGTCAGAACTTTCTATTAAATCAACGTTAGCATACTCATAGTTCTGGTGAGGAACTTAACTGACCACTTGGACATATTCAAAATGTTTGGTGTAGAATCTAAGACATCTGAATCATCACAGTCTGGCTATAGTGGTTTTCTGTTTTCACAGGACTACTTTTTTGGACTGTCATCCAGAAAAAGCTTAGGAATTTGAAATTTTAGTCTATCATCTACTTGTGTCTCTTTTACTGTCACTTCACTGGCCAATGCTTGTCATTCTGCTTTCCTAATCCCAGTAATTTGAAAATTAACTCATTCAACATCTTCAATCTTAACCTAATATCCAATATCAAGCCTAAAGATTATAACCAAGTATTTTTTATATTTCTTTTGTTGTTGTTCTGAAATTAGTTATTTTTTACCTTAGTTATGACATCATGTTATGTCTAATAATCCCTCCAATTAAACCACTACAGTAGACATTATTTTTCTTTAGTGGGTTGGTTTTAGTTGAGCATGGTCCACCAACAACTATAAAGAGATGCCATAGATATGCCTGCCATAAATATATCAGTGGAAACTTAGCAAAAACAAAACAAGAAGCCCAGTCAAAAAATGGGGAGACCTAAAAAGACACTCTCCAAAGAGAAATATAATTACCAAAAGGCACATGAAAAACTGCTCAACATCACTAGCAATCAGAGAAACACAAATCAAAACCACAATGAGATACCACCTCACACGAGTAAGAATGGCCTAAAAATATCTAAAATATCTAAATATATCTAAAAATATTTAGATATCTAAATATCTAAATATTTAGAATATCTGAAAAACAAGGAACAAGTGCTGCTGTGGATGTGGGGAGAGAAAGGAACACTCTTACACTGCTGGTGGGAATATAAACTGGTCCAGCCATCATGGAAAGCTGTGTGGAGGACCCTTAAACTAATGAAACTGCAACTATCATTTGACCCAACAATCGCTCTCCTGGGAATCTACCGAAAGGAGACCTCAATGTGTGTACAAAGGGACACCTGTACTTCGATGTTTATGGCAGCCTTATTTATTATTGCAAGGATATGGAAGCAACTCAAATATCCCAAAACAGATGAATGGATGAGAAAGATGTGGCTGTATACACATTGGAATATTACCCAAGTCATAAAGAAAAAGACAGAATCCAAATGGTTTCATTAATATATGGGAAATAGGAAAAACAAACAGAAACCAGGAGGAAAAGTCAAAACATGCTAAAAAACAAACTAAAGTACACAACTGTGAGTGGGGGGGTGAGAGAGGGAATGATCAGGGAGGGGAGAACCCTAGGGATTTCAAAGATGTGAAATATATATATATATATATATAAATTATTTATTTAAGACAATATATCAATGAACCACTTTTCAAAAGGATTAAGTATCTAGAAAGGTTGGACTATAAGTATTATGTAAATAGATATTGTATGTGCCCCAAAGCAATATATTATCTAGTATAGGCACTACATGTATATTACATTTTCATCTATAACAATAGTTTGCAATGAATAAGCACAATAGTGGTTTACTTAATTGAAAACAAACATGTGTGTCTGATGCTTTATTAACCATAAACAGTCAGTGTATCCTTGGTCATCACCCAGAAGCCCTGATCATGAGATACATTTTATTGACCTCAAAAGTTTTATCAAATAAACACACTGCATAATGTTTAATGAAACAACCAAGGAAGGGATTATTTTTCAAAAAGTGACAAGCAAAAGAAGGCAGTAAAAGAGGAAGCAAGAACATTAAAAATGTACAATTTGGAGAATTTTTTAAAATTACCACGTTGCAAATGCAAATTTTTGCCAGCAATACATTGCTGTCAAAAGAAATTGATCTCAGTGTGAATGATAGTCCTTAAACGCATGGCCTTTCTGAGGAAATGCACCTGCAGCAGAATGACAAACGAGGAGAAGCCGATTATTTGGCATATGGTCAGTACAGTTACGGGAAACTGTTTTGAAATAGAAGGAGCATAGTCTCCTGAATAGCAGAACTTATTATTCATATTTTCAGTATCTCATTCTATTTTATACATTCTAGGACTTATTTTGTTCATAGGGTGCCCTTGGAAAGTTCAACAAAATCATAGGAATTTGTAGATTATTTGCAGATTCAAATTTGAAAACACCCTGGTGTTTTGACCAACCATATCCTTACATTATATTTTGTATGAGATGACACATGGTTGGCTTGTTGCTACCCACTGAGTCAAATAACTTTTTCCAAAATAACAATTAATAGTTTTTTTGTGGTAAAACATCTTCCCAGACATTTTCACTTTCATATCTCTACTTACCTCTTAAATCACAACATAAATATTTTCTGAAAACCCTAACTTGTTTACTTTAAGTTCTTGTACACAAGCCTTAACCTCCCACCTCAGATTTAGTTTCACTTTATTATTATTTATACTATTGCTGAAAACTTTCTCAGCACATATTCCTACATAATTAGTAAATCAGTATAGTATATCTCATCACCTCAAATTTGTGACAGAATAATTGTTCTAACTGAAACTGTTTTGGTCATTCTTTAATAACATTAATAAAAATATACATTTCATATTTTTCCTTAACTGAATATGTGCAATAACTTTGAACAATTTGTAAATGCATTATACTATTGAAAATTATGACTATTTCCAAATAAGGCATCTCCTTTCTTTATTCCCATAAAATTTCATGCCTAACACCTTCCCCTATTTCCCACTTATGATCATTAAATGGTGAATAACACTCTAAAATATTAGTTTATGATTATTATATAGTAAATAACCTAAAATATTTTCATTAACTTAATGTGGAAACTGACTAAAGTTAGAAAAAATTCTCATCATATTAGGAGGCTATACAATGTACACATAGAGGCAAAATAAGAAACATGAAAAAGACATTGAAGTGAAAACACAAGATAGACAATGGTCTAATTCTAATCTAACTGTATGTTTACTCTCATAAATTTTAAATCTTCTAGTGTAAGAAAAATATAGAAATTAGTCTCCTATTTGTCAGGAAATATCTTTGAGATCAGAGAAATCAGCGATAACTTTGAATGCTGAGTTTTATAGACATATTTATTATGTTCATTTACAGTTTTTCTTACATTTTTTTCTTTAAAATGAACTTGCATTAACTTTACTAGTAGGAGAGTAGCTTTAAATCACTGTTTATGGAAAATTCATTTTTGATAACATTTAATTTCACTCTAATGTATCTATGGCTATTTTCTCCTATGACAAAAGTAAGTGATTATGAATTGTGGGTCCCAGTATATAACAAATACTTTCAAGCCATTTATTGTGCACAATTTCTGCAGAAGCAAAAATGATCAAAAAAGGAACATCCATTTCCTATAAACTGATTAACCTTAGACTTTATTTACTTCCTATAAGTTAATAGGGCTCTGAAATGAAATTAGTTTTTAAAGGAGCTAATTTTTATTCCTGGATTAAGTAGACTTTTTAAATCTACAGAGATAGGTTTTAAAATTTTATATTTATGTATAACATTTCTCATTTCTCTAGTTTAAAATGAAATATATACATACCTTTCCTATTCTACATGTCTCTGTAAACTATAAAATAAAATCATTTGGTTGAATTTTCTGGGCTGTGTTTAATCTGTGTGACATATAATGGATAGATTTCTGAAATCATTCTGCAAGATAACTTTTTCTTAACTCTAGGTATCTGTAAGATCACTGGAGAAACTAGAGGTAAGATAAATCTTGTAAAGCAAAAAGATTCTCCTGTAAAGCAAAAGTAGTTTACAGCAAAAACCTCTACATTAATTTGGCTCACAAACATGAATAATCACATGTTACACATTTTCAATGCAGACTCTCCATATGGGTGTTTAATACTGTATAAAGCATTCCCATTCCTATAAGAATTCTTGATATGCAATGTTTCAAAAATTCTCCCACACTAATAATAATAGAATTTCTGTGAAATATTTTAGTAAGAGCTATGTCAGATTTTAATGAAAAGGAAGTTTCTTTATAAAAATCAGTTTTAACAAGAATTTATTCTCCAGATATGCATTAAACATGATTTTTGAGCAAATTTAAATAAACTATAATTTATGTATTAAGATAAAATTAATCAAATGTATTTCACAATTTTTCACACTTTTTTAATTCTCTAGGTGTCATGAAGAACAATGACATTGAGAAGCCAGTAGAAGATGGAATCAGAGGAAGACCTCTCTTTTGCCCCCTTGAGTATAGTCCAGGTAAGAGTTGGACTCATAGAATCCTGTGGTTTGGGGTAAAATCACAGGATCTTCTGAACATCAGACACCAATGTTGACAGAATAACAGAAGCAACTCAGAGAAAATTCAGCTCTCAGAAAAGGAGTGTGAGTAGGAAGAAGTGTCAGGGCAGATTCTGTAGTCCATGCCTGAATCTAGAAAGAGAAGAGGTGCTCGTTGTGGAAAACCAGGGGGAGATATTTTAAAAGTACAGAGATCAGTCAGTTGGATAGGGCCCCCAGTGAAAAAGACACATCTCAAAAAGATATTAACCCCTCTATTTCCCTAGGTATTGGATAGTTATAGTGAGATGGAATTGAATGTTCTGGAAGCTGCACAGAAATCACAGGCTACAAATCCAGGAACCTGGCTCTGAGTTCACAAGTGATGTCTATGAGTAGTAACACAGGCATGAGACACACCCCCACACACAAAATTCACCAACAGACCACTCACATACAGCATAGACCCTTCTTGGCCCCTGAAAAGTCTCATTGTGGATTAGTTCTTCCTGACATAAAGCTCAATCTGCTATACGTTAATACTTAGAAAGTAAACATGCAGAAATATGGTAACCATTAAAAATTAAACTACAACAATGTTACTAAGATAAAGAAATTGTGGGAATATCAAGGACAGTCAACTGAAAAGAAAAAAAAATGGTAAAACAACAGAAAGTAAAATGACCAAAAACTAAAAGGGAATGGCAATGACTAAGTATCATGTATTGATTACCATCCAAAAGATGACTGGGCTGAACTCATCAATTTAAAGACACAAGATAACAGATTGGACAAAAAACCATGGCTCATCTAAATTCTGCCTTCAATATTTGTACATCAAGTCCAAAAAAAATGGGGCAGGGAGAAAATGAAAGAGTGAGCTATTTCAAGTTAACAACAGAGTAAAGTTTTTTTTTTTTAATGAAACTGCTATTTTTATATCTGAGTAGTCTTTCAATCAAAAAGGTAATTAAAGACTAAAATAGGAGACATAAAATGATTAGAGAATAATTTATCAAGAACATATACCCATAATCAATATTTAAGCAACTAATGCTAAGTGCCTACTTATATAGAACAATTATTAACAAATATGAAGTAATAATTGACACACAATAATACTTGGAGATGTCAGCACATACTTTACCTTATGAATAGATCCCAAAGGCAGAAAGTAATTAAGAAAACAATGGACTTAAAAAAAATGATGGATCAGATGGAATGTACAGAGAGGAGTCCTCTCCCAAAAAAAGTGTATGTATTCTTCTTAGGTGCACTTAGAATATTCACTATGAATACATGCTGGGATACAAAACAAGTCTCAAAAATATATGAAAATAGAAATTATATAAACTGTTTTCTGATCAAAATAGTTTAAAGTTAAAAATCTTATATGAAAACTGGAAGGGGGGAGACCTTAAACATGTGGTATTTAAACAGAATGCTTTGTAACAACTACCAAGTCAATGAAGAAATCAAAGAAAATGACAACAATTTCCAAGGCTAACATAAAGGAACAAACCATCAGATGTAAGAGACATTAAAATTAGCATTAAGAATTAAGTACATTAGCAGTAGAGTCCCACATCAATAAGAAGAAAAAATAAAGTAAGTAATTTAGTTTTATATCTGAAGAAACTGAAAAATGAACAACAACAACAACAACAACATCAACAAAAAACCTGAGAAATGGCATAAGGAAATTATTAGAGCAAAATACAAAGAAACAAAGGACACAAAAAGAGGACACAAACAATCAATGAATCCAATAACTGATTCTATGAAACTATAAACAAAATGTATAAGATCTTAGTTGAACTCACTAAAATTACAAAATACTACAGAGATACCAAGAATCATAAGGCTACTATGAATAGCTATATTAAAACAAACTAGATAACCTAAATATTAGAGTTACACACAACCTTCCAAGTCTAAATAAAAATGAAATATACTCAACTAAATCTTGATGAAAAGAATACAGCAATATATTAGGAGAAGCAAGTATCATGATGAGACCAGATTTATTCCAGGGACACAGGGTAATTCAACACATCCAAATCAAACAGTGTCATGCACCACATCAACAAAAGGAAAAAGAAAAATCAAATGATTATCTTTTAAATATATAGAAAATATATTGACAATATTTAACACCAGTTTATGATTAAAAACAGTAAAATTGCAAAAAAGGAACTTAGCAACATCCATATCATACCAACATATGAGCATAGAAGCTATTTATGACAAGCTTCAAATCATGAAATTCTGTGAGTATATATCTGAAGATCAGGAACAAGACACAGATGATCATACCCACCTTTACTATTCAACAATGGAGATACTAGTCACAATTAGGTTATAAAGACAATGTAAAGACAAAGAAAGAAGTAAAATGTCACTACTTGTAAATGACATGAATTATAGAAAGTTCAGAAATCTATTAGAAATGAAAAAAATAATACAATGAAATGGTGGGATACAGAATTAAACATAAATAATGAACTGAAAGAAAGATAATGTAGAGATTTATACCATTTACAATGACACCAAAAAAGAATTAAGCAACAGACAAAAAGATTAAAAAGGTGAAGGCACTCTACACTAAAAATTATAATATACTAACAAAGGAAATAAAACACAAAACATGGAATGATTTCTCATGTTTTTGGATTGAAACAACATTGGTTAAATGGCCAATGCAATTTACTTGGACAGTTTCATACTACGTATATATATGGATATTATATCTATGCATATATGACTATATATATATTTGGATAATTCTTTAAACTTCTAAACACCACATTAAATACCTAATACAATTGATGGAGCAGATGGTAATATATGCCTAAATCCCAATGACTATTTTCAAAGAAAACAATTAAAAATTTTATTAAACCACAACTATTCCAATAACCAAGATTATTCTAAGAGAAATCAAGAAAAATAGAAGTATTATACTCCTTGGTATTAAATTATATCCCAGAGATAGATGTTTTTAAAAAGTTTATTGGTACCAAAATAGAAACATGGCTAGAATAGAAAGCTCAGATATAGACCATAAACCTATATATTTATGAACACTTAATCATTGACAAAGGATCCATGACCTAGAAGAGAGACAGGAAAAAAACCTCTTCAATAAATATTTTTGTGAAACTTGGACAGTCCCATGCAAAAAGATAGACAGACAGAGACCAACAGACAGATTGATTGATCGATCAATAGATAATTCCTTAAACTTCTAAGTATGCAAAAATCAATTGAAATGCATCAAAGAATTGGATCTTTGACTGTACACCATAAAACACATAAAATAACACAGAAGTGATGACTTCTGGACATCAACAATAGAGATATATTTGAGGATACAACTCGGTGGCAAGGAAAACAAAAGTGAAAATAAGTAAGACTTTATACAAATAAAAAATTTCTTGAATTACAAAAACAAAATTATCACCACTAAAACAGAAAGGTAGCCAGTGGATGGGTAATATATATATGTACATCAAAAATCTGAAAAAGCGTTAAATTCAAACATAAAGAATTCATACAATATACCAACAAAAGAATCCAATCAATAAAATGACAAATTTCTATCAGAAAATGAGCAAAAGACCTAAGTATATAGTTCTCCAAAGAGACCATTCACATCACCTTACAAACACATAAAAATAATTTATTTTATTCAGCATCATTTATTTTAAATGAATTGAAAATCAAAATCATAAATACCATCTCACTCTCGTATGAGAATAGAAACAATGTCAATGAGCTAATGGAGAAAAGGAACACACACATATATTATTGTGAACATACTTTGAAAAACAGTATTGAAAGCAGATGCCAGTGGCAGCCTGCCCTTCAGTTACTGGGACCCATGTCCCAGAACAGCTTCCGAGTCCCCCTTGAACTGTCACTCAGCTCTGCCTGAGGGTCCCAGGTTCAATGTTTCTCTGTCCTCACTGAGACCATCTCTGGCTATGTTTCCTCTGAGTACCCTGACCCAGAAGCCTGACCTATACTGAATACAGGCTCATCTGATCTGGGCAGCAGCTGGACTTTTCGCTTTTCAATCAGGCTCCAGTCAGGTTTGAGCTCAATGGACCAATCAGATTTGAGACTTCCCTCTGTCTTTCAAATTTTGAATTGAATATGTAGATTAAAATAGAGCTGATTGTTGCTAACTGCTACCAATCAGATTCTCAGGTTTGAAAAACGGTTCAACCAGGTTTATACAGTGGAGAGCCTGAGGAGGCTATAAGGCAGAGTAAGAGTTAGTTTGGGTCATTCAGAAGTCAGCTTCTGAACAAAGGAGGATTCAGCAGGCAACTTCCATAGGATTCAACAGACTTTTGCAGACTTCCGCAATTCCAGACTCCAGAACTGTTGGCCTCCACAGAAACCTGAGTTCTGTACCTGGTCCTGACATTGCTTGTAAGGAGCACTGCCAATTTTGACCTGGCATCTCAAAAAGCTGTTAGTTCGTGGTTCATCTGATTAGCTCACAAAAAAAAAAAAAAAAAAAAAAAAAAAAAAAAAAAAAAAAAAAAAAAAAAAAAAAAAAAAAAAAAAACTGTAACATTGGTGTCTTTGATGCCAGCTCCTGGTAACTGGTGCTGACTGGCACTACTGATTACCACTCTTGAGAGCTGTCCACCTCCTCTAGTACTCCAGCATTACCTCCTGGTACTCCAGCATTACCTTCTGCTATTGTTCCTATCAAGTCTTATATCGACTGCTGTCCCACCTGCCTTCAGAATAAAGCTGTGGGCTGCTGCTATGTCTTCAGCGGTCACAATTGTGAGCACCTCTAGCTGTCACTGTGAGTTGAATGCTGTGTACTGCTGGCTGGTGTGCTCCAAGCTTTAGTTGCCAGGGCAAGTCTTTTAGCACAAGTAGCCTTCATTTGGAACTCTGACCTGTCCCCCACTTTGGCACTGTCTTTGCTACTTTCTTCAGCACTGTTTTTAGTACTGTCCTGAATATTAAGTGCTGTGTTTGTATGGAGATTTGTCAAAGAAATTAAAGTGGAAATACCATATCATTCATTAATACCACTACTAGTTATTTATGCAAAGAATATTTAAGTTCTAATTAACATTTAATTCTAAAATGAAAAGATAATGTATGCCTATGTTCTTAGCAACATTATTCACAATAGCCAAATTATGGAACCAACCTAAATGCTCATCAAAAGACTACTGAATAAATAAATTATGGAATATTACTCAATGAAATACTACTCCACTATTGAGAGAAGATGAAATAGTGCCTTTGGGGGGGGGGTGTATGATTCTAGTGGTGGTTATGTTAAGTGAAATAAGCCTGAATGTGAAAGAAAATTACTGATGGTTTCACTAATTTGTGGAATATAAAAAATTAAGATAAGAAACTGGCAAAGCAAAACTAAATATTTCTTAGACTCTAGAAAAACTAAAGATTTCTAGAGGAAATGAGGGAGGATTAAATGGAATAGGGCAAGGGAGGTGATAGGACATTGACCCTAGAACTCTGAGTGAAATGTGGGCATATATAGAGGGTGACGATATACTCCCCAGATTATATAGGTATATAAACAATTGGCAAATTAAAAACATTAGAAAATAAAAATTAAAGCAATAATATATCATAATGGAAGACAATTTGATATTATGTCATAAAAATATTACAAAAGAAATTTCTCCAAGATGTGGTGAAAATTCAGGAAAGGAAAATGTTAAGATAATGTATAAATTGATATTTCCAATCTCAGACGGAAGAATCACAATTTACACTATTCTTGTGCAATTCCAAAATGAGATCCGTTAAACAAAGGTAATATAAAACACATAAAATACCAACATCAAAAAAATAATAAAATGAAATACCAATATTGAGAAGTATTGGCTACATGTTATTTTGAGCACACTATTTTATTACACTATTTCTTATATTGTTGTTCATTTTTGTACAGTATCTGATTTCTTTCCTCAACTGCAACATCTGTAGTTCTCCTGCCAACAAGGACACATGATCCATCATCACCATAGTCGTTTGTGTTCTTCCCTACCCTATTTTAACCTCTCTCCCTCCTTCTTCCATCCTGGATGTCTCATATCTATAGCCAGCTTGCCATTCAATAGGCCATAAACTACAAGGATTCACACTCTGATTGCTCATCAACAGATTTAAAATGCACACATCTGTTGGGATTAACAAGTTGTGAACATTGTGTTCAGTAGCTGATCAGTGATAATTTTTACATGAATATAAAATTTAATCTTGAATAAAATAAATGGAAGATAATTTATTGCAATTTCAGCTGCCTTATTTCTATTATGCTTTAACTAAGTTATTTAGAAATATAGGCTATTGTCCAGCTTCAGTCAGTCTCGGGATTTACTATCTAGCTTTTTAAAAGCTTTTTAAAGTCAATGAATTTTTAAAATGTGTATGAAATTAAATTATTAAAATGTATAATAAATACGGTACCATTTAAAAATATGTGCTTATTTCATTAATGAAATTGAAGTGAGTTTTAATCTCATGCAATAATTTTAAATGACCTAGATATAGAAGTATAAAGATTTAGCTTAAATTCAATATTTCTATTTTCATTTACAATCTACAAAGAACTTACTTTCCATGAATTTTTTCAGCTATGTATTAACCATTCTCTTCCTTAACAGTAAGTAGCATATAAAATAAATCCCATACTAAAAAAACAAAACATACTTTCTCTTACATGTGGGATATAGAGAAATAAAATAAAAGGTCAATCTAAGCCAAACCACTCACAAACCACAGAAATTTTACTGTAAAATTGAGGCAACCAGGTAGAGTGGGGAGGGCAGAGAACAAACTGTAGAGCCCTATGGGTGCCTTGGTGTTAATACGGTATATCATGGAACGTGGTCATATACTCCTGATTCATATACAGTATTGTAAACCAATATACCACACACACACATTAAAAATAAAACTATTTCAAAGGCTATATATATATATGTATATATATATATAAATTCTGTTATCTTCCATATATATATATATATATATATATATATAGCATGGAAGATAACAGAATTTGGTTGAAACATGTTTATTCTATCATTCAAGATAAGTCAGTGAAAAGGCTTAAATTTTGGTATCATAAAATTTAAACCCATCCAGGAAAAATGTTTTAACTCTGAGTTCATATAGTTGAATTTCATCAATACTTCCCATGTCTGGTTACTGACAATAAACCATGTAAATCTTTGTCAAATTGTTTATTCATCCATTCACATACATTAAATGAGTGTCTACTTCTATTATAGAGATTATCCTAGATGGTGATATTTAAAAATAAATAACACTTTTTTCATCCAAAGAGTTTATTATACCACAATAACATAATGAACTAAAATGAAGAATTTCTATATATTGCAGTTCATTCTATGATTGAGAATACAGTCAGTCTGAATGGGACAAGGGAAAGGTGATGCTTGATCAAAGGTATGAAGTCTTTAATCCTCATAGTTAATGTCAATGGGGAAAATGTCAGTGAAGTAAAGAGGGCAAATGGTGTGTATTTTGTGCAGGGATAATAGCATTTGTAAAAGTGTGTAGTTGTAAAAATTATGTATTCATCAGAAGGATGACTCTTACTCTAAAAATATGAATTAGTAATTTTTAAGCCAGATATAATTTTTAAAATAAATAATGCAGGTTTCCTATGTTGCTATATTTATATTATACTTAGTGTTGCACAACTGTGTTAACCTTCTGACAAGATCTGATATATTTTTGAGAGCAATATTCTACAATAATTTAATAATATACACAAAGGAAAATTAATTAACATGTTATAGCATATGTTTCAGGAGAAAATACAATGGTTTTACCTTAGAGTAATATAAATATTTTGCTTTTTTAAGTATTCCAGGAATGAAATCCATAAGAGTCGTGGAAAAGAGATATTCCAGTATATAACACAATTGTATCATTGCACTCAATCTGTGTCAGTGTGTTCTGTTCACACTGATTATGGGCTCTTTATATTGGCATATAATTGGATAAACAAAAGAATGAATGGCAGAAAATATTGAGGCAACATCAGCATACTAGTTCTGGTTTTCATTAAATTAGTCTGACTATATCAATAATAGCTCCAAAATACTGACATTAATTTTATAACTGTATAAATTCCCCTCAGTTATACACAGTATAGTGTTTGCTTTTTTGACTTTTAGTGTTATTAAGATAAAATCTGTGATTTAAATGTAGTTAGTGATAAGAAAATTCAGCTACTACAAAATTTAACATTTTTCCTCTAGTCAGGATTTACAAAAATAAGAAATATTTGTCAAATTCATAGTTCTTTGCTTGAATATAAGACTCCAGGTTACCTGATTCTAGACTATGCTACACTACAGTAAATCCATATTAAAGAATGGTACATTTAAATGTCTTAAGCATTTAATTCAATACAGTTGTGATAAGTTCAATGGGGAGAAAAACTAAAAAAGACACTTCTTCAATGAGGAAATACAGATGACCAATAGCATCTGAAAGAATATCCCACATCACTAATAATCAGGGAAATGCAAATCAAAACTTTACCATCTTACACCAGTAAAAATGGTCCATATTTAAAAGACAAAAAAACAGGCAACAACAAGTGTTGGCATGAATGAGGAGAAAGAGGAACACTCTTACATTGCTGATGGGAGCACAAACTGTTCCAGCCACTATGGAAATCTGTGTGGAGGACCCTAAAACAACTGAAAGTGGAACTACCATTCAACCCAGCAATCCCACTACTGGGGATCTACCCAAAGGACACAAAATCACTAATTAAAAAGAACACCTATACTTGCATGTTTATAGCAACACTGCTTCCAATTGCTAAAGTATAGAAACAACCCAAATGCCCCAAAACTGATGAATAATTGAAAAAGATGTGGTATATAAACACAGTGGAATATTATGCATCAATCAAAGAAGATAAACTTATGTCATTGGCAGCAACAAGGATGGAGTTAGAAGGAATTAAGTGGAAATAGGCTAGAAATTTGAATTTGAATGATATAGGAAAAATAAGCAAATGCTTAAGAAAAATTGAAAACTGCCAGAAGAACTAAAGCATAGAACAAGAGAGGGGGAGGGGAAAGATAATGGGGGTGACGGAGGGCACAAAAGACTAAGATGGTACATGGGTGGTAAGGTGATGTGAAAGCATTACTAATGATGATAGATGATAGATAGATTAGATGATAGATAGATAGATAGATAGATAGATAGATAGATAGATAGATAGATAGATAGATAGATAGATAGATAGATAGATAGATAGATAGATAGATAGATAGATAGATAGATAGATAGATGATAGGTAGGTAGGTAGGTAGGTAGGTAGGTAGGTAGATAGGTAGGTAGGTAGATAGGTAGGTAGGTAGATAGATAGATGATAGGTAGGTAGGTAGGTAGGTAGATAGGTAGGTAGGTAGATAGGTAGGTAGGTAGATAGGTAGGTAGACAGACAGATAGATGATAGATAGATAGATAGATAGATAGATAGATAGATAGATAGATAGATAGATAGATAGATAGATAGATAGATAGATAGATAGATAGATAGATAGATAGATAGAGAGAGAGATAGATAGAGAGATAGAGAGAGATAGAGATAGAGAGATATAGATATTTAAGTGCAAACAATAAAAAGTAAATTAAAAAATAAAATAATTATGATGAGTTCATTTTACATTAAATAAATTCCCATAATATTTGTAAAACCACCACAGTCACTCCTAGAAGTGCCTTTAGATTTCAACGACAACAACAAAAAACTGAAATATTTTGGTAGACATTTTACTGGTTCCTTTGTATTTTATCATGTATTTTTTTTCTTGAATGAAAAGTATTTCTAAATTGCAGTTCTATAATTAATCTAGCTAATCAAACTGCAAAATGAGTAATGAGACAAAATGTGAAATATTTAATGAAAACTATGCTACTTGAAAGAAAATCAATTTGTTCTTAAAATTCATGAGCATGTGCACTGACATAGAGAAACTGCTGAAATTAAGTATATTTTCTTTTAATGAAAAGATACTGTCGAGCAAGCAAAATAGCAGCATAATAAGGTCTAATGATAGTTTTACCCCAAGTTTCCTCTAATATTTCTTCAATAGAGTAGATATCTTCTGTTCTGGTCAGATTCAATAAATTTTCTGCTTACATTTAGATTCGGTAGTTTAAATAATGAAACAGCATTGGCATAGAAACTGAAATTGTCCATTCTAAGATAAGTAATATTGCAGTTCTTCATGGTAAAATCGTTTTTCTCACTTTTTCATAACAGGACTGTATTTAGTGGTTGTGTGCCCACAGCAAAGTAGAGTTGTGGTCAGTTGAATATCTATATTCAAGTATAGCATTCAGCAAAATGTTTTCTTTCTTAGCATGCTGACCTGAGGGCACACATGGAGAAAAACACTATTTGTCTTTTAAATATTTTGATAATGAGCTAAATGTACTATTGCTTCTTTAGAATAAGAAGCTTTTAAAAAATCTTCCAAAGGAATTTGATTCATATTTACAGTTATGGGTGGTGGTTATCATGTGTTTTGTACAAGATTTGATAGATTTTTCCTTCTATTTTTGGTCAATTGTGTCATTGTGAAAACCAACTTAGAACTTTCAAAATCTTATTTAACCAAGAATAAATGTCCTTGATATTTTAAAATTGTTTTACAATTTATAAATTATCAAAACACCAACATATATGAAAGAATATGAGGAACAAAACTGTTAAGTTGCAAAAAAAAAAGCATTATTAATACATTACATCCCCTTCAAAGAAATGCTGACCTTTAATCTCAGCAATTTAGTGTCAGCAGTAAATTATTAAGACTGATCAATAATTATTTCCATATCTACAATTCTGCAAAATTAACATAGATAAAACTAATGCTAACTGATAGTACCAAGTGACCCAATATCACTTAATATTAACATTTTTATCCATATCTTAACAATCAAGTTTCATGTGTCATGCTGACTTTTAGACACACACACACACACACACATCTATTTCTGAATCAGGGTTAGCCTCTCAGAATCAATATTCCATTCCAGGTACCAAGGTGGAATGCATGTTAAAAATGTAAAATAATTTTCAAGTTTAAATAATTTGGTAGAAGAAACAAATTGCATACGAAATTATTCATTCTCTCTGAAATAAGTGAATTAATTCTTTTGTGCAAAATAATAGTTTCTAGGTAAAATAAACTGAAGTGATAAACAATATACATGCATGCATACATATATAGTACATATATTTACAAGTATGTAATTAAAATGTATATTTCAAAATAAAGCAAATAGAAAATATTTTGACTGGGGTAATTGTATTTTCCAACTAATATAATATTCATCAATTTTGTAAAAAAGATAATCCACATGTAAAGATGTGACAAAAAGGAAAACAAGAATGCATGAAAATATAAAAAGATAAGAGTGAAAGTATAGAGTATTTTTTACTTAAAGCTATTAACAGGACAATTGTGTGTGTGTTTATGCACTCACTAAAAGTAAGCTTGGAACGTGTCAACTTCAAATACATCTGCCACAGCAGGCAAATATAAATAAAATTTATATAATTAGTTTATGTTCTTTTCTAAAAGAATCTAAGGAAAATTAAAGTGCATTGTATAGCCCTTTCAAGTACAAAGTGAGGAAAAGCGTTTGTATATGCATTTAATAACCTAGTGGACTCCTCTAGAAGGTAAATTTGAGACATAGAGATAAAATTAATGTAGTTTCATTTTGAAATAATATACTTGCCTAGAAGGAAAGTTTAAACAAAATTTATCTCTATTTTTATTTTTTTCTTACATCATTGTTAACTTATGGACAGTATTTCTCCCCTCGAATGGCCCCATAAGTCTCCTACCACCATTGTCCCTGTGATCTCTTGCTACAGCCCCTTGTGGTTTTCCCTGTCCTGTTGTGAGACCCCTCCCCTTCTATACTGTATGTATCAGATCTATGGTCACCTCAAGTTTTGTCTTTTTCCTATTTTGTTTTATCTAATTAAATGAGCTCTCTATTTTTTCTATATTCTGCACATAAATGAAACTGTCTGACATTTATTTTTTTCTTTAACTTATTTCACTTAGCATTATCCCTTCCTGTTCCATCCATGTTGCCACAAATGGCATAAGTTTGTTCTTTTTGATTACTCAGTTGTTACTGTCCCATTGTGTGTGTGTGTGTGTGTGTGTGTGTGTGTGTGTGTGTGTGTGTGTGTGTGTGTGTATCACAAATGTTTTCCATTTGTCAGTTTGGGGCATTAGGTTTGTTTCCATATCTTGGCTATTGTAACTAGTCCTGCAATAAATGAAAGTACAAGCTTCTTTCCAAATTAGTGTCTTTATGTCCTTCGCATAGATTCCTAGGAGTAGAATCACTCATTCATAGGGTAGATCCATGTTTAGTGCTTTGAGGAACCTCCTCAGAGTTTTCCATAGTAGCTGAACCAGTTTACATTCCCACCAGCAGTTAGTTCTTTTCATCACATCCTCACAAATCCTTTTTGTCACAAATTTTTATTTATTCATTTTTTTAATATAGGCCATATTCTCAGGTGTGAGGTGGCATCTCACTGTGGTTTTAGTTTACATTTCCATGAAAAAAATATTTTAAAGTGCTTGACCTCGGTAATTGATTTCGACAAGAATGTAGGCAATGTGTCTATTAAAAGTGAATATACAATAAACAAACAATAATTGAAAATAATTGTACCACTGGCATAAAAAAGTATTTTTAAACAAGATACCTTCCTTTTAAAAGTAAAGGATCATATTTTTTGTTTAAAATCATCTAGAAAATAAACATATCTTCTCTCAAAACAATAGCTATGATCACATACCAAACTTAATAATGAATATTTTAAATATCTGGGAAGTAGATTTTCAACAAGGAATGAAGAAAGAGTATATAGTCCTAGTTAAATATTTTAATCTTATCTATGTGCTGTGTCACCTGTGTCTAAATGATAGAACTAGTTAATGGCCAAATTCTTGTAATATGGAAAGGAAAAAAGAGGAACAATTTCCTCGTAGTTAAAAACTTCAGCTGTCACAAAAGAACAATTCTTGATGGTATATTATACTGAGAGTGTCAGACTTTTGACAAATCCTTTGATCCACTTCAGTAGTACTATTTGGATTAAAGAAATATGTACTAGGGGAAAAAAGGAAATATGTACTAGGAACATAAACAAGTCATTATTCATCATTATTTTGCAATCATCAAACCAATCACTAAATTGTTAATTGCATGAAAAAGGGTATAAGAAATAGTTTGCCTTAGTGATCTAAGTGATAACATTAAGTCTCTGTTATGGAGCTGGGAGAGGCAGACATTAGAAAGGAAGACAAAACATGCTGGCAAATACTTTATGTATTACATTTATAGAATTTGCTCATTAAGACAATCAAAATACCTTTATTAAACACCAATTTCTGCATTACCCTTTTCCATTTCAGAAAAGAGTTGGGGAGAATGAGAGAGTATATAAAAAAATATATTTTCATATACTCATTACATTTATTTTGTCCCTTGATCCCCTACCCCTGCTTGCTGCACCATCCTGATTTTGGTTTTCTCTCTTCATCACAGGTTTCTTTTTACTGAATATCAGATGTAAATATAGTCAAGCTTCTCTCCAAAGTGATCTGACTATTTTTTTTTTTTTTACGCCATAAGGATTTCAATTTCCTCCTGGATTCAGCTCGTACCTGTCTGATAATAACTTCCTGGGATTGTCCCCACAAATTGCTCTGTCTCCTGACAGATTTCTCGTGTGATTAAGCAGTGAGACTTTTCACAAATTGTCAGTTTGCCATCTAAAATATAAGTTTTTTTTTCAGCTAAACTATAATGGTCCATTTTAGCTTTCCTCTAATCTTCCTTATACTGTCACAGAGTTAGACTTATCAAATTTAAGGTCTTGCAATAATCTTTGTTTCTTCCTTTCAAGTAACATTGAGGTTTTATCTACAATGTGTCAAATCATCCTTCACTATCAAATCAGTTCTCACTGGCTTTTGGTTTCCAATATCACCATGTAGATATATAAGATTAAGTAGATAATTGAATAATGAAACTTTCTGTACTCTTCTGAAATCTATGTCTCATGCAATTACCTCAATAAAGTATAAGCAAATTTTGTTCCAACTATACTTTTTCTTGACCCAGTATCACATTTTTTAAATTTGTTTTTAATGATGTTATTATACCCAAATTTAAAGAAAATGAGTTAATGAATGAAAATTAGTGTAATTGACTCTTGAATATTACATGCACATTATTATGTGACTAGATATTGAATAATTTAAATATTTTCCTTCATTATATTAAAACCAAACTTAGACACATTTAGCTCATGTAAATTCAGTTGTACAAATCAAGGAAGTTTTACTATCATTGAAATTATATAACTTATAAAATTCATGATTAGAATTTATCCAGTTTTCTAAACTTGTCTAAATATGGGCAAATCCTCCTACTATTTTTCAGTGACATGATAACTTTAAATTCCTTTTAAAACCATGCTATATAGTCAATTACTAATGTAAGTAAAATATATACCCCTATATAGACACCTTACATATAGAAAATACATCTCTTCTGTATGTATATACCCTACACATCTACCTACCTATTAGACCAATTGACTTATTAATTCATGTATCTCTATAAACACTGGTGGCATTCTTAATATAGCACATAATAATACATAGTGGTAAATTTGCTAACATTTTATATATTTATTCACAATTAGTATAGGCCATTCAACAACCTACATCTAGATTAACTCCAGTCATAAAGTTCTCAATTATTTATTTTGCTTATAGAAAGTGTACTTTGAGTCTGTTAACTATCATTTTAATCATTTTTTTGACATTTCAAGGAGATATATTTAAAAGCTATACAAATTCTATAAATGCAAATGAAGAGTAATGTAAATAGGTAGGCTGTGAAAGTTCATAAAAGAGTAGTGTAAATAGGTAGGCTGTGAAAGTGATTTAACATCAAGAACTTATATACATGTAAGTTTTTGGTTATCTGAAAATACAAGTGATAGTTCTCTTTAGGTATAACACTAAAATTCAAAGTTTTTAAGAGGGAGCAGACTAAGCAAAGTTTAAAAGAACAACAACACAATCTAAATGACTAATCTTCTTCTATCCTTTGTTCACCAATGGAGTTGAATCAATGTTTCCCTGAAATTTTCTGCCAAGGCCTCACAGTAAGCATATTCATCTCCAAATATAGGGTAAATGTACTATAGGAATGATTTAGCAGAAAAGAACATCTGCCCCCTTTTATTCATGAGTATAAAAACTGCATATTACAACCTCAATAACTCACCACTTCTTTTACCAGAGGAAATTTAAAGTTATCTTTTAAACACTGACTGGCACATTCTCTGAGAAGCCTAAAGCGTATCTTCCTTATATAGACTGCCTAGGAAGGAAATGAGGCTACATTATCAGCTTTTCTAAATTTGAACAATTTACCTAAATTTCACTATAGAAAATATCATCTACAGAAAACTGTAAAGAGTTGAACATAATAGTCATCTTTAAAATGATATCGTCTAACACATATCAATGAGAAAGTTGCAAGTTAGATATTATGCAAAACAGAGAGAAGAAGCACTGGAGTATAATTATGAATGAAGTCTTTGTTCATATAAACAGAAGGCATTCTTTGGGGATGTATAGAAAGGTGTTTATGCATAAAATTTTATTTTCTGCTCAGTGCTTTTGTTTCCCATGAAGTGATCTAGTATAAAAGAACCTTTTGGTTTATCCTTTATAACTATAGTTGTTACTTCTTTCATACAAATACCATCACAAAGGAAATAAAACATACGTTGCCAATTAGCAGCTTTTTAATTTGTAGTCTTATTTAAATATAGTAGCATCTATCTTTTATCAGCACAGAGTAAATAATCAGAAGAAAACATTGAATCTTGGATACACCATCAAAAGATCAAGCATGTATTGGATACACATAATTACTATTTAACTAATAAATAAAATTTAGAACCATATAAATATGAAATCATTTATAAAAGATTAAAATCTATATTTTGAAATATTAATGACAGCAAGACTTAATCACTGAATTTCACTAGAGAATAAATATGATGAACTAATTATAATAATCAAGACTTATCAGTGCTATTCATTGAATTAAAAATAAGAGTACAGGTTTTAAAGAATATAAGTAATTTGTCTAAGTTCATATATCTGATAAATAGTAAACTCAGAATTTCTAAAATGTGACTAACAGCAAAAAACTGTTGTTCTGTTACTTTTCTTTCCTGCCTTTTAGTTTTAGATGATTAGGACTTTGTAAGTTTCTTCTTACAATGAGGAGGAGTTTCTCAGAGCTTTGATTTTGTAAACTTACATGAATATCTTAAAGAGGTGATTTGGGTCTCATCCTATGAACTGCATTGAATTCAATATTCTACAAAGTTCTTCTATTTATTCTCTAAATAAGCACTTAACATTGCACTTATTTTCATATGGAACCTTTCTAAGTCATATATATATATATATATATGTCATCTAATCCAAAATAGACCTGAGTTAGGTATATGACAATGAAGCTGAACCACATGAGATAACTTGTTTTAGGTCATTTCAACAACTATTCAGTTGAAGCCAATATTCACTGGGTTCTGGGAGGACACTACGATGCCTCTACAAGTTCTCATGTTCACTGATGACATTCTTAGCCTCCAGCTGGTTACTAGTCCTGCTAGGTCTGGAGAATCATTTATATGGAATCAAATTTTATATAAATTAATGAGTGCTGCAGTAATCAATGCTACCTTGTTGTATCAGTTTGTCATTTTACCATTAAAGGTTGATTGTCTAGCATTTTATCTCTAATTAGAACAATCTTTCTCAGGTGCTGCTTTTGTGTCACTTAAATTGAATGAAGATGACCTTGAGGTATTATTCATTGACAGATGCATAGACAGACTTTCCACAGTTTTTTTGGAAACCAGACACATATTAAAACAATTATATTAAAATATCTAAATGCATGAAGTATCAGAAGTCTCTAATCCAACTCTTAGGTTTGGTAAGATCTTTATAAACTTATTTTTTCCTTTTAAAAATATAAAATAATAAAATTTCCAAAACCCCTACTAATTTACTTATTTGGATTAGATTAGATTAGATTAGATTAGATTAGAATTAAAATTTAAAAACTGGCTCTTGTGTTTTGCAACCATCGCAATCCAGGTAGTTCATGCATCTCGTTTCTAGCAAATAACGAGTAATGTCAGAGCCCTTGGCACCATTTTCACAGAATTTTTAACAGTGATCAGAGGAAAACTGGCAACAATGAAACCGCCTCTTCAGTCTCTCTCAGTTCCCCTCAGTTCTCCCTGGGCTCCCCTCCCCCAGGATGACTCAGCTCCTTTATAGGCGCCAGTGTGAACACTTATGCATGTGTACACCAATTAAGCTAGTTCTGTGCAATCACGGGGGAGGGAGTAATATGTGTTGGTTATAGAGGCTAATGGAGGAAGAGTGTAAAAATTCATTTACCCTACACCTACCATTTGGGAAGAAAACCAGGAAATTTTTTAGGTAAATCGTTTCTAACCTCTCTGAGCTACATTTCCTTTTACAATTATAGCAGCAGCAGTAGCAAACAATTCTATGGCATTTACAATAAGGTATACATCATTCTAATGGTTTGCAGCTGCTTAAATCTTCACAATAATCCTAGACACAGGTACTGTTGTTATCCTCCATTTGAAGAATAAGAAAACTAAGGCATATATATTCTTAGCAAACACGGGCTTTGCCATTGTCATTACAAGTGTTAAAAAGTGATCTAGGTGAAGTATCTTCCTGGGTATTCTGACTCAGAGACTGTATTATTCTCATCATGAGATTGTCCTGTCTCTCTCATGTTAACTCAGTGTGCAAACACTGCCCTAAGAATTCCTGGGGCCTACATAGTGATTTTCTAATGCAAAATGCCCGCAATGGTCAGGGGAGCAGAAAAAGGCCAATAAGTGATCACCAACTGTCCAACATCCTTCAAATTTTCCTGACTAGTCCAAACAGTCACTTAGTCATGTATTCAACATTCAAAAATAAGCTTTAGGTATGTAGCCTCTGCCAGGAAAAATTAGAAATAAATTATGGAAGGTATATATACTCAGAGCATAGTTAAAAAAGATCATAAGTTGATGTAATCTTCTTTTAAGAGTACATACTGCACACAATTTGTTTTAGAAACATGTTGCCAATAACCTCAAATAATTTAAAACTCTTAATTCAATGCAATTATTGACAAAATTTTATGGACATTTTGCATATTTTCTAATGATATATCATTTTACATAAATAACAAAAACATAATTTATGATTCACCTGACCCCTTTTATATGCACTATTAATATAAGTGAAAAATTATTTCAAATTTTTGGAAACATTGAAAACATTATTATTTTATTGTTAACTTTCAAATCACATAATTTCAATAAAATTCAAACAAAACAGTGAATGTTAAGAGAGGGAGCTAGATTATTTCTATGGATATATTTATTATTTATCTTTTGAAGTCAGTGTGAAATGTTATATATGTCACGATTTTAAATATGTTGATAGTGTTCAATCAGCAATATTGGAAGCAGAAATACTAACCACCATAGCTGAGTTTGAAAGAAAGTTTAAACAATTGTATACTTGTGTAATTGACTAAACTGCAAAGAAACTAACAGCTAGAGAGAGGCCTGAGTTACCACCCTTGCCCTCAACTTATTTTCATTTGTACACTGGAGGCCACTTTTGCACCACTGTCTGCTCGGAATGCGCAGAAAGCACGCTGAAGTTCCTCAACAGCATGCTATCAGATCCAAGTAATATCTCATCACATTTCATTTTTGTTCTTTCAAGAATGAAGAGATCTTCTACAAAAATTCTACGCTAAAACTCTCCTCAAGTTCTGAGTCTTGTGTGGGACTCTCAAAACAGTTGAATCTAAAAACATGTAAGAGAACATCTAGAGTGAATCTAAGCAGAATCTAGTAGACTTTCAGCATATTAGAGCAGCCTATAAGTATTTAAGATTGAAGAACAGATGAAGTCAGATCACCAAAATGACTGCTAGCTTAGATTGGATTTCCAAATATCCTCACATTAAAAATAACATGATGTTTCTGACTTTTAATCAAGTCACCATAAGTTTATTAGCTGCCTGAAGGGAGGGACTATATTTTTATTCCTGTGCCCAGTCCTCATATATTTATTAAAAACAATAGACATCAATCTCAAATGCCAATTGTCAAAGCAAAACAAGCAAGTATTAGGAATCTAAATGGAACATTCAAAACATGTAATCTTATTTTTAATTTTAAAAATATCTCTGAAAAGTTGTCTTAGAGTTAGTAAAAGCTTATTAAAGAAACAAAGTAACTGATTTTTAACTCAAAAATGTCTTTAAAAGTGCCCATCCCAATAATAGTACATTTTCTCAAAAATTTTTTAGAAAGTGGCATATATTAATCATTTGGGAGTCAGAGACTCAATCATCAAAGAAACAGAATGTGGGGAAATTATGGGTTTTGATGATAGAGACTTGTTGATTTTAATCCTACCTTACATCATGCTAGTTATATGACCTATTAATATTTTAAGTATTTTACTATGGTGGATTTGGGAAAATAACTTCTATTTTACACTATTATTAAAAAGGGGTTGGTACTTAATAGGTGCTCAGTGTAGTTCTTGCCGCCGCTATTACTATCAGAAATCTGCTAGCGACATCTAGTGGTGACTACTGCAAATCTCAAAAAAGGGAATCCTGATTATACAGAGCTTCTCAAAATGTGAAGTATTCTATTCCATCAGCAAGTGTTTATTCAACAGTTCCTGCATTTAGATCCTTAAATCAATTCCTAAAGATTGTGAACATCTAAGGACACATGCCTAACCTAGAGAAACTACGAATTTAGTAGACCAGGCATACATTCAATTACTACGAAAACTGTAATTATATCCACAAGAGCAGTAAGGAAAATTGCGAATATCCTAGAGAATTAGTACATTATTTTATTGAAGGAGATTCATTTGCAATGAGTCTTAAAGAATGAATAAAATCTCATCATTATAGTTTAGCTGAAAATAGATGTCTAAAATGATAAGGTCTACTTGCTAAATTCTTGATCGATGATCTAAAGAGGCTAGTTTTTATTCTCCTGTGATCAGATGATACGAATATTTATCAGCAAGGAAAGCTAAAGTATTTAGGATATATTGGATATGGGAAACAAGAAAAATAATAAAACTAGTTAAAATCTATAATAATGTCCATGAAAGTGATAAAGATTCAAATTCCTTGAGTAGAAATGGGATAGACCAATGGAAATATAATGAAGAGACATATCTGCAGTAAAGCAAAGATCATGAAGGTGTGGAGTAAATGGAGAAAGAAATGAGGTTATTCAGTACTCTAAAATGGGTAACTTATGTAGTAATTTTATTAAATGAAATAGAAAACAGAGAAGACATTGCTTTATGATTAGTTAAGAGAAGAACAAAGGAAATGATGATCGTGAATTAATGACCTTTATGCATGTCTTTAAACCTTAGAGTAGAAATGTCAAATAAGTGAATAGATTCATAAATCTGCAAAGATAACTTCATTATAGGGACTATAGCCAGCCTTGCAGCCAAAAGAGTGGATAAGAGTAACTGAAGAAAAAAAAAAAAAAAAAAGCTAAAAGAGAAAGGATTAAATGACAAGTTCAGGATAAGGGAACTTCATATTTAATGAGTAGGACCCAAATAAGACCTGGATTCATCCTTAATTTGTTCATAACCATTCTCTAATAAGTTATAGACAACTACTCAGATCACAAAAAGGCTTTCAAAATAGGTTAGTGATAGAAATTTTTCCATTATACCAGAGCATAAATTTTAAAGTACATTTAAGCTGAACTTAAGGCTTAAAAGCAAATCTATAAAATGCTTTTCCCACAGTTTCATAAAATACGTTGTATTTCCTTTCATAACTGAACACTGGTTTCTGCTTTGAGTAAAAGGGAAGGTTTATGCTTCCTAGGTCAGAAGGGGAATTTTATTTGACTGCATATAAAAACGCACAGCTTTGCTACTTGTGCCCTTAAATTTGCTCATTTAGTTTTCTTTCCATTTTTTGGTTTTATTGTCTTCTTTTCTGCTCCTTTTACTCTTTTCTACTTTCTGATACATGTATTTCTTGCTTCAGTGGTTTTCTGGGAAAAATGCCCAGTTGGTTTAATGTTTTATTATTACAGACTACCTCTGAATTTAGTATATTAACTCTACAAATTCAGTTTTTAGATTGAAAGAATTATTCATGCCATTTCCTCAGTTAAATAGCTACAATTTATGACTACACATATATATTGTATTTTCTAATTCATACCTAGAATTAAAATTCTTTACTTATTCTCTATTTCTTATTAGTAAAAAGTTATAGAATTGTCTATTCTGAGATTAATTTTATTGTTAATTAACAATACATTTTACAGCAATAATTAACAATTCATTTTATTGTTCCATAATTAATATTTTTGATATGTTAATGTTCAATCTCTTGGTCCTCATATCTATTCATATGCTAATTTGAATTTCCTTAATTATCACAGATTAATTTCAATTCCATCAATGTCATTTCAAAATCTATGTACTGAATTTACATGTATTGTTTAATTTTGGGCAATCAATTCATCCTCTCTGCACCTGAACTAGTTTTATTTGTTCCTTCAATTTTGGGTGGTCACCTTAGATAAACAAGATGAGTACCTGAAGACCTAGCATAATTTAATCTTGATAAAGCAAAATGTGATAATTTAATCAGCTGAATTGCCCAAAGTGAAAGAGCATAAACACACTTTATAATTAAGCTGGGTTACCATCTTTGCAACATTAACTTTGGCAAATTTTTAAATATCAATTATGTCAAAATTATTTGCTACAAAGAAAGATACAAAATATCTATTTTTTCTATCATGTCAAATTTTTGTATCTCAAACTCATATAAAATATGATCAACTATTATCTCTACCTCTTTTAGTGGGATATAATGGGAATAAATTAAGTTAAATGTAGATTTATGTTAACATTACCTTTATATTTAAATGAAAATAAACCAAATTAGGCACATCCATTAAGCAAGTTAAGCAAAAAAAAAAAAAAAAAAAAAAAAAAAAAAAAAAAGAATGATTTATCAACATAGAAAGGGTTAAAACATAAGTGTTTTAAACATAAAAATAGTGTGAGATTTCTCAAAATATTAAATATGTATCTAAAATTTCAGACTTCAGAATATTAGGTAAACAAATATCAATAAAATTTTATATAACAAAGCATAATAAACATTCTTTATTTGATTTTACAATTCATCAGTCATACATAGGCGAATGAATTAAAATTGCTAAATCTCTAATTTACAACTCTGAATATTTTTAAGTACTTAGAAATAAGAATAGAAGTACAAATTAGCACTGTTTTCTTCCAGCATTTCAAATAATATTTCTCTAAGCTTTATTTGTTATTTTGCTGATGCCATGCAGAAATGCATAAGCAACTACCTTGTGAATTTGTTAGTCTGATTCCCTCCCTTTATCTCAAAAATGTTCAAACTAATGTGTAGGACTCATATATGAGTAATGATTTTATTTAGAGATATATCATCACTATATCATCATTGGATTAATAATATCTTGATAGAGATTTTCTTTAGTTTATTATGTGGTCAATATTGTTTACCTTTATAGGGTATGTTAATTTTAATTAATGAAAAGAAAGACTTACCCCTCAACTACAGATGAAATAAACAGCAATTTAGCAAAGAGAAAGACAATTGAGAAGTTGAACATCACAACAGTCAGAGTCCTTAATCAAGAGGAAAATTCACAAGCTGTTTGTTGTAAGTAAGTATTGCATTTTTTTAATTCAACTCTAATTTAAATATGTTTAAAAGTTAAATGCTAGCATAACAGTGATTCCAGAAAAACCACTAACAATGTATCATTCCTAAACATAGCTATTTTAAGATGAGAGTCTTCTACCATAATACCAATGATAAACTAAAAACATTAATTAGCAGAGCTTTTGTCATTTCAACATCATGTAAAGAAAAAAGAGAAATTAAAAAAAGAGAGACTAAAGACAAAGAGTAAGTTCATTTTTCTTATCCTACTGCCAAAGTATAGTTATTCTATTGAAGTATTTGGATGATCAAGGAAAAATTGCAACATATTACTGCTACTGAAAGTTGATTGTCCAATTAAAGTGTAAATAGCTTAGACAATAATTTGGGTGTTGTGATGATGATGAAAGACAAAGCAGAAACTTAAAAAGCTAACCCAAATATGAGAATGGCATAGAATTAAAGAACAGAGAAATAGAGAAAAGGAAATGATTATTGCTATTTTCAAAAAACTCAAAGAATATTCCCTAGAATTGGCTGTATGTACTTGGCTAGTCAGTTTAAAAGATATAGTGGAACATGGTGAATGATTATTGGGGCACTGGTAGTGAGTATGATGTGATAATATCCAATTGTAGACATTTAAACTTATAACCCCCCCCAGTGATATAAACCAACTCTATCTCAATCAACATAATTTGAAGAAAAACTAAATAGGTCTTTGCACTCTGTAATCAAATAACCCTTAGCCCAAACAAAATAAAAGCAGTTGTCATGGTATTAAATTAGATAGTATCTATAGAGAATAGATAGTTCAGCTTGTAAATGGGGACAAGAGGAGAGAGAAACTGTGAATATTTACTAAATAAAAGCTGTTCTTTTGAGAAACATCAATTCAAAAACCCAGTTTAAATAAATCTATTATTTCTCTTTATAAATTATAGTGTACGTGTTGAAGTTTTACTCTGGAGTGTTATTTCCTGTTTGAATCCTGTCATTACCACTTACAAACTCAAAGTTGTTGGGCGTTTATAAATTAATTCTAGTTTTGTTTCTTCCCCTTTAAAATGATAATTATAATAGTGGCTATTTCAAAAGCTCTTTGTTAAGATCAATATTTGTAGTGTTTACACCTATGAGAAGCACTTGATAAACACATGATAATCATTTATAAAGTATTAATTTAAAAAATTTAGGAGAAGAAAAAGAAGTCTATTTATCTCCATGGCTTAGAGTGATGTATTCTATGACAAAAACATGATTACATATTCAAAATTCTTAAAATCAGGCAAAACATTGGCTTTGCGCAGATGGTGGGCTCATCTTCAAATACAACTAGATTGTAGTAAACAAAAAAATCCTCAGGAGAAAATGTACCAACACATTTCATGGTAGTAGTAACTGCCAAGCTGAAAGGAGTAGGAAAAACTTAAGTGAACTCCATTTACAGTGATACTGGAGCTTTAAGTGCTATAGAGGGAGGGGTAGCTGCTGTGCTGTTGTTGATCTGGGCACACACCAATACAAAGGACTCCTAAGCCCTTGCATGTGCACTACATAAGAAGGTTCACAAGTTAGCACCCATGATAGCAGGTGCACTGTCAGAGAACTACAAGGTTGGGGGCACTGTCAGAGAACTACAAAGTTGGGGTACTGAGTGAGAACTACTGGCTTGAGCTGAGGCTCTCATTACAGAATAGCTAGATTCTGATTTAGAAGGGAAAGCAGGTAAGGACATCAAGTCCCTTCATAGGAGATGATAGTAGGAATTGGAAACTGATTTTCTAAACGCATGCCACACTCACAACCCAAAACCAACATAATAACAAAAAAAAAATGCTTTAACAATATAGAACTGAAATACCTATCAATGATAGGAGCAATCACCCCAGGATAAGAATTTGTGCTGGAAAAAGAAATATACCAGCATTCAATCTGATCCCTTATCAACTATAACCAGTGCCCAGTGATGCACCTAGGGCTAAAAAATAGTGTTGTGTGGAAGCAGGCAGGATAGTACAAGAGATACTAACAGAGGGGTTTGGCCTAGAATAGGGATCTCTCTGGGTCCCCAAACACAACTCTGGCACAGGAGGAAGTTTGAATTCTCAAGTTTGATAGAGGTTTTCCTTTGATGCCCTGTTGTCCTATTCATCTTTTACACCTACTATACTCAGCCCTCACTGATACCATTCTCTAATTACTCCAGTAGGTGCAAAGTCAACAATCTGAAAATCTACCCTAAAATTATACAGAAAGGTTAAAAATGAGGAAACAGAAGATCATACTACAAAGACTGAACCAACAAGAAAAAACAAACCAAAACAAAAACCTGGGCAGAGACTCATTTCTACAGAATAAAGAACAGAACACATCTAACGTAGAATACAAGAGTACAATCCTAACAACACTTAGACAAATTAAGCAATAGAAGATATAAAAAAATAGCAGATGAGAAAAGAGAGAGCTACAAATGGAAATTATGTAACTAGGAAGTATTTCAATTGATTTAAACATAAAAAGTTCTTGTATAAAGAATATATAGAGTATAAATATAGAATATAAATTTTCTTATATATGTTTTAATAGCAAAGAAACAGAAATGATGGGAAAATATAATGATCTCGAAATACAATGTTGGAGAGCATGTAAGTAGACCAATGTAGAGAAAAAAAGACCAACAACAAAAATGAAGACAGAAGAGCCCTGTGAGATACAAGAAGTAAAACCTATATCACGGGGATACTAGGAGAAGAGAAAGAAATAGGTATAGAAAATTAATTTAGGTCCCGCCCAACAGCAGGCAGCTGCCTGGATCCCTAGCTGACCTCTCCTGGGTCCCTAGCCTCAGAGCTCCCTTGCCAGCAAGGAGCAAAGGTGGTCAAGGTTCCTGGGTAAGGCCTCTGAGCCGGGTGAGCTCTGTGCAGCCATCTGAAGCCCGAATCAGCAGAACCATGTTGTCCTCTGCTCTTACCCCAAAGGGAGCATGGAAGGGCACAGGCTCAGCCATCCTGGCCCACCCCCACGCAGGGAGGTACCCATGTGCCTGCAAGTGGGGGGAGGGGGGGAGCCCCTTCCATTTCACTCTCACTCCAGCTAAACTTCAGAGGATCAAGAACATATGTAACACAAACCCCATCATAGAACGGGTGAGGGATTATGCAAAAGTCCAGTCCACGAGCCTGAGCTGGACACAGCAGAACGACAGCCGAGAGAACCAGTGCATGCGAGACAAGAGAAACAACTATAGAGACACGATGTCACCATGCGCACTTAGGCACTCACCAGATCAGGAAGACCCAGGACCTCATTTTGGAGATGCCTTCTAGGAGAGCAATGCCCCCTCCCCACACTACAGGAAAGGAGAAGACCAAAGATGGGATAATCAGCCCCACATCAAAACATCAAAACTGCAAACTGAGTGAGAGGAGATGATCTACAAAGGCCATTCATAGATGCCTGTATTCACAAAGAAACTTCACCAACACTGGCTGAGGGTGAGACCCCTTAAATCTAACGTCAGAGTCATTAGGTAAAGCAGCAAAGCAGCAGAGATGGGATTGGAGAAGACAGCCTGCAGCAAGAAAACATGGACAGATCACAAATGAATACAGCCGCCCGATGCAAACTTAAGACTGAAAACCTGCCCAATGCAAACTTAAGACTGAAAACCTACCAGCAAGGCTCGCCTGGTTCCAATAACACAGTCCCTCACCCAGTGAAAGGACACTGGAAAGAAAGAGACTAATGGACTTAGCACAACTAGTAAACACCAAAGTGGGGTTTGAAAGAATGGAAGGGGCACCAGAGGGAGGAGGGAAGGAGAGGAGTCCCAAAATACAACAGAGGTTGTGATCTAAAGAACAAAATAAAAAATATTTTTTAAAAAAGAAAATTAATTTAAAGAAGAAATAAGTATTGAAAATCACCTCAATCTAAGAAATGAACCAGGACTGCCCAGGATGACCGGCACAGGGTGCAACACAGGCGGATATATATATATATATATATATATATATATATATATATATATATGTGTGTGTGTACAGGTGTACAGGCACACATATACTTGTAAGTTATTTCTTCCTATTTTATTAGGCCCTTAACATATGATCATATATATATATATGTGTGTGTATACACATATATATATATGTATATGTGTGTATATTTCTAATTTCAGCTATTTCCATAGAGATTGATAAGAAAGAAATAATACTAGTGGATTTTAATATCTGATTAACAGCAATAGATAATAAGAAAAGGTATAAATAAGGAAACAGGAGCCGTATGAGAAGGTAGAGCAATTGGGTCTTACAGATATATATAGAATATTCCACTCAAAAACTGCTGCATACACAATTTCTTAAGTGAACATGGAAAATTTTCACTAGTAGAACATATCTTGGCCTGTCATTTGTTAATAAAACTACACAGATTGAAATTAAAGCCAGTATTTTATCTGGCCCAAAACACCATAAATTTAGAATTGAACTATTAAAAAAAAAAAAAACCACACACACAAGAAAAGCTATGAAGTTATTTGTTAAAGAAGTACATTTAAAAAATAGAATGAAAATGACATTACAAACTACTAGCAGAATCTGTGGATAAAGCAAAATAACTCTTAAGGGAAAGGAAAATTAACATAGGTCACAGGCTAAACTCAATACAATATCTGATGCAACTTGCAAAAGAAGAATAATTGAGATCCAAATTAAAGCAAACAAGCAATAATAAAAATCAGAGTGAAAATAATTGAAATAGAGCTCAAAAAGTCTGTACCAAAAAAAATCAATGAAACTGAGTTGGTTACTTGAGAAGATAAGAAAAATCAATAAGTTACAAGACTTTAACAGACAACAAGACCAGTAATTGAAACATACTTGGGGATTATTTATTTTACATAAAAAAGTAAATAAAAAAGATATGGTATTCTCTTGAATATCAAATAACATTATACTGAGATACAATTAAGTATCAAAATAACACATATATTTATTTTCTTCAGAATGTTTTTGAAATGGCATTAGTTTCTATTTGTAATCATGAAAGGAGTCATAAGAGATCTCATCTATAAATGAATAAATGAATGAATGAATAAATAAATAAATAAATAGTTCTCTGATGAAAGCATGCTGAATCAACAACCATCTGCAGTAGTAGTTTTCTCTTACGTTAGTTGACATATGTACAGGACAAGAAATGACTAAATAGTCATGCATAATTAGTTGCATGCACAATTAAAAATAACAGCACAAAAGATTCTCTAGGAATTTAAAACTACTCTTTCAAGTAAAATAAAGCAGTAAAATAAAAACCATAATGCTTTTCTGCCTTATTAACCAAAAGAATTTCCAAGTTTTAAATGATCCTAAGATTAATGTCTTTTTCATACAATGGATTCTAATTTGGTTGAAAGTCAAGCTTCTATTGATTGAAAATCAAAATCCTACTATAATCCCTTCTTAGTTTTCATCTCTTTGAAAAATCCACTTTAAAAATACAAACCTTTACTTATATCCAAATAATTTTGAAATATAAGATTCAGGAAGGAGGAATATAGATTGCATCTAACAACTCTAGTCAGAATCTCATTCATTTTGTCTTGTTTACAGCAGTACATTACAATGTCATAAATAACTCATCTTTATCTAGTCCCTACCTTGCAACACTCTTTATCAAATCACCCTGTTCTCTTAACATCCTGTATATATCCTTCCTTAATGTCCCCACTTAAAGATTAACTAAAACTTTGTGAACATGGTGTTCTTTTGTTATTGTAGTAAATCTAACAAACTTACTGTTACCTGACCCTGGATTTTTTTCTTTGTGCTCCTTTGAAAAGTCTATTGTCTAATATAACAGAAATCTCTTTATCCCAGGTGGAAATGCCTGCCCTTTGACCTATAACACTCCTGCTGTACTGTGGTTTCCAAGGTTCTCCATTGTGAGTCCAGAAGACTCCAAGCACTCCAGTTCAAGAGCTTTGCCAGACTGAACTCCTGTAGACAAACTTCACCTTGAGTATTCTTCTAAAACCTTCTAAGGGCTTTCCTCCAACAGGTCCTTTGGGGTTATACTTAGTTTCATTTTATTGGAGTTAAAGGGTTTGTCATGTCTCCCTCCTTGTCTTTGACCAGTTTCATAAGACTGAGGTATTCAAGCAAATATTCAGTGGTCTTCTCAATCTATATGACCCTCTTTGACCTCTTGGTCAAATTTCTATTTATTTTATATTTTTACTAATTTCAATATGTTCTAATTGGCATAGTTTCAGCAAGTAGAATTTGAATTGGCAGGTTGCATTTTGGACAATGTTGTCATGAATGAAATTATTGGATTATTGCTTGTTGTTGTTTAATACAGTTCAAATTGTTAATAAATATCCCTTTGTTTGTTTTTCTGGGTTTGCATATGTGACCAAATCTTTAACAGCTTTCCTATGTCTGAATCTTTTATCACTCCACGGTAGTGGTTTAACATGTCTGATGCTAACTCCCTCCTCTTTGTATTTTTTTTAACTTTTCCTAGGAAATATTATTCTTTTACAAAGTACAAACTCTTTTAATATCTAATTTAGATAAAGTCACACATTTCCAGAAGAAATTTTAAAAAATGAACATTTTTTTCTGGAATTTACCCCCTCATTTGCAATACTACTAAAATGGAATCTGTTTTACTGAATGATCTAATAAGCACAGTCTTGCTTAACAAGAAATTTTATTTTGGGCTGTTTCTTGAGTGTCAATAATCTATAAGCATAAAAGAGATCTTCAAAATTCAATTTGAACACCACTCACAAAATATGTGAAAAAATGCTTTTAAAACATTTAGATATTAGGCATCGCTATCTGAAAACAATTGTATTTTTAAGATGTTTTTAGAATTTCATATTCTGTTAGTTTTCATTCAGATGTTTACAAAACACATTTACAATCTGTTCCATGATATACACATATTTAAAATATGTAAGTTTTCCTAATTTAATCTCACCAGCATTTGAGATGAGGAATAACATGTTAATTCACTCATTTTGCTCATTACTTTGGGAGTTCTGAGATTAGCAAGGTATATAAAATTGACACCTGATCATTTTACAGTTGTACTTTATTTCACCATCTCTATGTTTCAAAAATCACTATAATTCCCTCAAAAAGAACCAACACCCAAACTTTTATGTCATTGCCTCCCCATTTATTTTATCACAATTAGTAAAACTGCTGAGATTTAGGTGTTTGATCCTGATTTAGATGTCCAATAAAAAAAAAAAAACTTTTTATCAGTGGTATAAAGTCACATGTCATATGTATCTAGATCAGCAATATGAGATTTTCAGAACATGAGTGGTTGAGTATAAGGAAGGGTAAAGACAATTTGCTTTTTAAAGTTATATACACACATTTTTATAAGCTATTGCAAAGTTTTTTGGAAAATGTAAAAATATTTAAAATAACAAAGATATGCAGTTTTCTAGGAAATAAAATTAGCAGCCAGTTTTTTTGCATATTAAACAAAGAAACAAACAACCAACAACAACAACAAAAAAAAACCCACTTGTATAGGTGAACAGTAATTTTCTTGATAAGAGAAATATGATTTCTCTATGTGTCATATGAAATAAACTGAGTTATTTCTATAAATTGCAAGATTCCATTGGAAGCAGGAAGTATGTGTACAATCTCATGATAATATTAGTTAGATAATTCCATTTTGTAGAGCCTTTTAAACAAGCTTTTTAATCTTTTTAAACAAGCTTGTTATCTGCTGTAATCAATTTATACTCCTCAATTTATACTCACAGCATACATGTATAAATAAGAAAACAGAGGCAAAATTTAAAAATACAACTAATATCTATTTTGAAATATTTTATAATAGAAATGACTTTGGTGCTCCCTATTACTATTTTCTTGAGAAAAGTAATTTATATTTTAATGAATTTTTAATTTATATTTTTTATACAGCACATAGTGCTCAATTTGGCCTTCCTGGTTAGTAATTAGCCTTTTAATAATATTTACCATTTAGGAAAATAAAATACAACTTACTTGAATTTTCTATGCATACACTATTGTCTCAAATAAGTAAATAGGACATTTTAAATGACACGCCTTGTTCTAAATATTTGGTAAAGACTCTTAGTATCACATTCATCAACACCTACTGGGAATATCTGTCATTTGGACTAAGACACATTAATTCATTCTAGGAAGTAATCATTGTCATTAAATCTTCATCAATCACAATGTCATTAGGATGAAAAATTCTGAGAGTGAGTTCTCTAAATTCTCACGCTTAAATTTAACATACACAAGAGCTTATTATACATCTTTGCAACGCACACATGAAAAAATGGAGCCGACAAGAATGAGAAAGGTATATGTCACATTTCCTAAGCAAGAGATCAGGACACTAATAACATGGTAATTACCTTCTTTGTTTACAGATCACTTACACTGAAACTTGACACAAAAATGTTCACAATATTTTTCACCTATTTGGCTGACACGCTCTAATATGTCTTTCCCTCGAATATATTATATTACACCAGTAATCATAGGAAAAGCTGAAATATTAAGTTGGATAGAAGTGTGCTCTAATAACCTAGTTCACACTGTCTGGAAAGGAAGTGAGTGGTTGATTTGAATTTCAAAAGCTGACATGTCCTCTTTATTCCTAGTTTTGGGAGTGTAAAGTGTGGAAGATGTAACTAAGATATTACTAATTTGATGATTCTAATCCTATCTTCTAAATAATTATCCCACTAACCTCAATGAGAAGGCTCAGATTAAGAAGTATTTTCATGTGTGTGTGTGTTTATATTAAATTGTATGTCCTTAATAATCTGATCTTTATAAAATCAAAAAAACAATTTCAAGAAGAATATAAGCTCTTAGTTAAAACAGATTATTAACATATACCTTACACATAAATACATTTATAATAAAAATAAAATCATAGAAAATTTAAAATTAAGCAATAAAATATCTTTTCAACATAAGAGTTGTTAATTTTTTAAATGAATTGAATAGCAACAAAATATTAAGCAAATGAACTTTGTGCTGTGATTATTTAGAAATACATTACATGGATATATAGACTCAGGCTTTCCTTCTTTAGACATATGGTTGTTTTTGGACAAGGCAACACTGAAGTGAAACTGGTAACTCCACATTACATGTCCTTAAATTCACAGAATTAACAGAAATAGTTGGTGACAATGCTGCTCATGTGTAACTTTTACTTAGGGCAGGATGCGTTAAGTTCTTTTTCTAAATCAACCCATTTTGATCATGGCTGAGTGAAAGTAGTTACCCTCAGAAAACTGTAAATGACCCTCAGGTCTTCCTGACACAGTATACATTTTATCCCACCTTATCATTACTGCATCCTTATTATTTGCACACTTACATCATAAAATATATCTAAAGGTATATTTGTGTGACACAATTTTTTGTGTCCCTAAAATGAAGCATATTTTTGTGGATAAAAATAGCAAATAAATAGGGAACAAGGTCCTAAACGGAAAGTTTTCTAAACCCTAAAATGTCCAATAATAAAAACACAAAACTGGAAATTCAAATAGTAGGGAAGGAAGGGACAAATACAAAAGATACCATAATAAATCTGTACTGATAAAGAAGTCACATATGGTAAAAGATTGATATTCTCATAAGACAAAATATTTCACTTTTGACCACACATTGTTATATGAATTTTAACTTTGAGACAATGAGAAAATATAGATTTGCTAAATTTAATATTCTTTACTTTCCCACCTCCCGATACCCCAAATCATGGAGAAAAGTATAGTATTTACATGATGACAACATTCATCAAGATTAAGTTTGCATATTCAGTTAGATTAGAGAATGAAAACACATGTAATGTACATTACATGATATTTTTGGCACTATTAAAAATTTCACTCTTTACAAAACATCTGAGATAGACAATAAGTAATTGAAGAAAAATTTATAAACACTAGTCTTACCAAAGCAACACTATCAAACAATTCCAGTGTATTATGATATACCAGTAGCCTCAGTTAGGAAAGAGAAGAATCCTAGATGTCATGAAATGTTTGCATTGGTAAGAACCTCTTAACTTATCAGTAAATCATTTTAAATATTATATTGTTGCTTTGTTTAAAGAGGTTTTCTGTACTGTCTAGAGAAGACCCTGATGCTGTAAAAATTCACATTAACAGAAATAAATGCCCAAATAACTAGAATTTTTTCTACTTCAAAGAATAAGCATCAACAATATATTTACACAAAGATGTATAAAATATGTTTTGTCCATAATGAACAAGATATAAACTTAAAAAACTCCTCTCAGCACACAGGTATAGCTGCTATCACCATCATCAACATCACCACCATGTACACCCTGCAACGTTGCATCCATGTTCTTTTATTTTTCTGCATTACACTCCTTACCTCTCTCCCTGTCTGCACTGCCTCCAGTCTTTTCAGGTTCAAACCCTGAAAGGAAAAGAAATATCAAAATATATTACTTGTTGAAAGTAGATATAATTAATAATTAGTACTGGTGTAAAAATTTTATAGTAACAGACAACATTCACTTAATAAAGAAATTCTGAAAATAGAAGAATATCTCATACACAACTTAATGTTCAATGTATAATTAAGTCTTCAGAGGTGCAACTGCTGCATTTCCAGTTGAATACAAAAGCATAAGCAAAATGAATATATAATACATCTGTTTTAATAATGATTTGTGATCACTTGTTCAAATTACAATATAGAAGGTATCATTTATTATGTACAGTAGTCAAGAACTGGAAACAACCAAAGTGTCCATGGACAAATGACTGGATAAAGAAGATATAGTATACATACACATCTTCACCACTCACTAAACCATAAAAATAAAATACTATTCAACTATTAGAAAAGAAAAACTGCTGCCATGTATAACAATAGAGATGGATGTAAAGAGTACTATATAAATGAAACAAGCCATATGAAGAAATGCAAATAAAATATTATTTCATTCAAATGTGCTGCAAAATAAAATAAACAAATGGATGATCTAAAACAGTAACAGTCTTTAGTTTATAAGGCCAGTTTAACACAAAGGGGAGAAGGAGGAGAATGCTGGTAAAAGGAATCAATTTTATGGTAAAACATTATATTGTAATGTTTAATTTAGTGTAGCATAAATGCATATTGATTTTGAATGTTTTGAATGTACACATTCAATACATAGTTTCATAAAAATACTATTTCAATAAAAATATTAAAATTGCATATTCAGTTAGATTGGAAAATGAAAATACATATAATGTACATTACATGAAATTTTTGGCACTATTAAAAAATTCACTCTACAAAACATCTGAGATAGACAATAAGTAATTGAAGAAAAATTTATAAACACAAGTCTTACCAAAGCAACACTATCTAAAATTGCTATTTAAAACTGAGGTAGTAACAGAAGCTATTTTATGGTAATATGATCCTACTTTATTGCACTTGCACATCTTAAGATGTAAATATTTGGTTGATTATTTACCTATTTCTGATGCACTGTGAGGAGATGAAATCTGAAATATATTTTCCAATGATCAATATAGATAAAAAGATGCCTTTCTTACTTCTTCAATATGTATTTATTATATTCTTGTTGTATACTTTCTCCCACTAGATAGTCATATTAAGTTATCTTTTTATTATCTGTATTATCTGCTATTTCACACAGTTAATTTTTTATTATATTTAGTATTTATCACTATAACTTCAATTTTAATTTACTGTATTTTATCTCATTATATTCATATTTTTGACATACATACTTATAATAATCTTTTAAACTTTTTGTATATTTTTATTATCAGTCATTTCTAGGTATTTATATTGACTGAACTTAGATATAAGTCACATTTTCCAACTTCTCATATCCAGTAATATTTACATTTGTTACAAATTATCATTTTTATTTTGACTCATAGTAGACATTTTTTAATCCTTAGAAATATTTCAGATTAATTTTAGCAGAAGGTGAAGTTATTTGAGAGTCAGACTTATCCTTCTGAGCTTATGTAAAAATATCAGTATAGTATTGAAATCCTTAGTCATTTATCCCTACTACTATAGCTTGATACTTCTATAATTTCTACTGCATTTCCCAAGCATTCATTGAGTACTCATTACTTTAGCTGATGGAAATTCAAAAGATTCTGACATGAGAACTCTGGAAAATCTTTAAACTAAAATTATCTACACACGTATGTATGTACACACATGCACATACATGTACATGTATATATACACACATATATTGTGTGTTTGTATATGTATACATATATTTACGCACATATATACAGCTATTGAACCAGAATTATCAGGGAAATATCTGTGTAGATTTCTAGAATTCCTTCTGGATAGCCTCCTCCTTTCTTGTAATCTGTTCTGAAAATCTTGCTATTGTGTTTTTTCCAAACTCAGATCTTAGACCCTGACCGTGAGGTTCTGTTTTTTTCTTTCCTTTCATGTACCATGGTTCAAAACTACCTCAGAAGAAATCCAGGTGCATCATGTGCCTCACTGCTTGGTTATATATATATATTTTTTTTTATGTGAGAGAATTGCTCTATATATTTCATCTAGTTTTTCAATAGGAGAAAAGTCAGAAAGTAATTAGAATTTTTGAATAGAAACAAGTCAAAATAAGCATTTCAAAACTCATTTTAAAGGAAATTGAAATTTACAAAATTTCAATTATGCATTCCTGTACCACAGCTAGTGAATTAAATATATATATATATACACTATCTTTAATCAGAAAAGATAAAAATATTCACATGCTACCAGAATTTAAGAAAAAATAATATGTCTCAAAATAAAGTTAAATCATCTAGAGTATACTGATATTTGATAAACATTCTTATAGTGAAACCTGGGAGATATGATGCCTCAAGGAACAGTAAAAAGTAGTCTGAAGACTAGAACAAGGTTTAGTCTTCAAGTTACAAGTTGCACAATTGAACAGGGAAGTCATTAGGTAAAGAACCATGACTTCCAGCTTCTACAAAGGAATCTAACTTCCAGCTTCTATGAGGGAATCCACAGCAATCTTGATTTTTGCTGACATGCATTGATAGTACCTTAGTCAATTTCCTTTGCATATCAAACCTCAATACAACTCAACCAAGTAGTAACATTTAGGACAGGAAATATTTTGAAATACATATTTATCTCAAGAAACCTCAATCTATTCTTTGTGTGTGAAAAAAATATATATATAATCTCCAAGTACCTATACAAAGTACATATCACACAATTTCACATTTTAAATGAATAACAATATTTATATTTGGCATGGTATTCACTAAATATATTGAACTAATTCAGAAAGGAATGAATGTTATAATTATTTTTGCAGACTCAAATTTGAAGTGGATAGATAAGAACAATAAACTTACATATATATATATACATATACATATATATATGTATATATATACATCCCAGCCAACTCTTGCAATACAATATGCTTACAATATTTTAACTGATATAAAAAATCCTACATCATTATTCTCAAATAGTATGCATATAATAACTACTAAGCATGTTTTGAAAATATCATATTTAAAAATACTCTGGAGAATATGGTTAGGAAAATATATTTCCCTCACTTACCCATACTTTATCACTAGAGATTATAAACTGTTTATGTTGGTCTAAATTAAATACATGAGACCAAAGCAAAATTCTATGACTTGTAGAAAGAATAAATTACCCCAATGCAATTAAGATAGTTTATTAAGGCATTAAGTTAAGATATATTACTTGAAAAAATAGAATTTCCTGAAAAATCTCTCTTGCACAGAAGCATTCAGATGCCCTTAATAACTATGACATTATGACATAATAACTATGACATATTAGGGTATGACATTATCTTTCTGGAAAGTATACATAGGGGTGTATACAAACTTATAACAAACTCCTTCAAAATTATTATCATATCAAAAAAAGAGTCCAGTGCTTCCAAAGATGCACAAAGTCAGAAATCTAGTTTTCAATACCTTTTTATTTCATTATTTTGTATCTCTGATAAAGAAAACTACTAATGAACAGATAGGAGAAATATTTCATTTCTACTTTGTAAAGATTTTATTGTGGTACTTTTTCTTTAATATAGAAAATAATGACAACTGAAAAAATCAAAGTTTTTAAAAGACTTCAAAAAACTGATATTTTAGATTTATCATCAGCTGTAGAGTTACAAGAAATAACTAGAAGCAACTTTAAATAACCTGAAATTCAATCATTTGATTTGACGAATGAGAGGACATGCAGAAAGGGACTGAATTTATAAGAAGCAGAATCCTATTTCCATCCCTTGACAGTAGGTTTTGAATCCAGGTCTGACATCTTCTAAAATGTTTCAGTAATTTCATTATGAATCATTGCCTTAATAGCTGTATATTTTTGGAGTATTTTTTAACTAAATAGATTAATTTCTGGTTGTGATGATATTTGGATACCAACATTGGGTATTGCCACCATAGTGCATCTACCACCAAATCAGAAACCACGACCACAGTCCATTGAGAAATTCCTTGCCATTTTGTGTCTCAAATTCTACATCTGTTAATTTGAGAAATTTTCAGGAATAAACCTAAAAGTTCATATAAAATACAACTGAATACCTAGCCCACAATTGACCTTAATTATGCACTGATTTTTCTTTGTGGCTTAATAATGGCCTATTCCCAAAAAACTTCATTACTATAGTTATGGAAATAACTAATTTGGAATTCTTCTCTATGTAGCAAGTACTACTACAAATATTTACCAAAAATGATTCAACTCTTACAAAATTGTATGCATTATTAACAAGAAGTAAACATTTCCTACATTTCACTGAAATGAAAACTATCTTGTAGTTGTTCTACTCTGTTTTGAACTAATTTCTTTAGTCAAAATAAGGTGTGTTGCCTCATTTCCCGCTATGATTAGATTCTCTTTGCATCTCTGGTACCTGTCTAAAAGAATTAAATTGTGTGTAAAATACTCTGACTTCCTTGCTACCAATCATACCATTTCTTCTTAAATGAGAGTGCTGTGTGGGGAAGTAAAGCATATGCTTGGAAGATGAAGATACTGTTCAATTTTGTTTTAGTTTATCAAGAAGGTGATGTTGGGATGTATTGGATTAAGTGTGAAGTTCAAATCTAATATAGATATGTGTTTTAACTTTTAGATAGGTAGGTTGGTTTGCTTATAGATTGTTGCTGTGAATCTATCTGGTATGGCTTCTCAGAAGAATTGATAAAACTATTTAAGACACTAAAAATTCCAAAGTCTGAAAATACTTTATTCACCAATTAGGAATTTTATAGGGTTGTTAAATTATTTAGGGTTGTTTTAATTTAGGACTCCACATTTTCATTTGTTACCTTGTGGAACAGAGATTAAAATCAGTGCCATTTCAATTATATTACCAATAAAGAGTCTTTAGTTTACATGCAGATTTAACTTGCCCTAAGATTCTTTTCACAATTGTTAATATTGAGATATATCACCAGCCATCTGTTTATAGAATTGACAGGAATTCAGAAACTTTTCCAAGGCTGTTTACCTCACTAAAAAATACAGAATTCACTCTAAAATATAATTTCCATATTTCTTCAGTTAATTAATATACTTGTAATATTCTTTGTAATTTCAGTGTTTCTCTTTTATTAGAAAAACTTTTTATTTCTTATACTATTTTGGGATTATAAGTCAGAGCGAAGCTTGTAGTGTGCATACTTGAAATCTTTATTGTTCATCAAAATTTGGGTTAAAGCATCTAAAGAAAAAGAGCAATCAAACGTCAAAATTTGGAAATTAATTTGCATTTATTTCAGTCAATTGTTCTTATCATCTTTGAAACTCAACACCATAATCTGTGATCCATTCTTTGAAAGATTTGAATTGTTATTAGTCTCTCTTTTCAAAAACCAAGTTATCAATTTTCTAGAAAGGAATTCACCACTCCTCACTGTTAAATTTCTAACATTTTAAAAGTGGATAATTACCCATATTTCTTTAAATATACACATAAACATTTGTTATATTCCAGATGAACAACAAATTATTAACTACTTTATATGATTTTTACATTTTTCACAGTTTTAGTTATTCAAGTACCATTTTTAATTCTCATTTTTGTCACAGGAAAATTCAGACAGATTAATTAAAAAGACAACTGGAAAGAGACAGAGTTGAATTTGAAACCCACATTCTCTGAATACATTTTTTTTCCTGCAAACAATTCAATACCCTATCTCCAAAAATAACTATTAATATGTTATTTGGACATTACATGATTATCTAAATGAATTAAATAAATGTGTTTAATAAATGAATAATTGAATAAAGCCATTTGATAAGCTAGCCTAATAGATTTATATTAAAATACATCAAAACCAAGTCAGTGTTTCATACTAAAAAAGTCAATGCAAGATAAGGTTTTCATTTTGAATTCATTTAGGATTTGAAATAAGTGTGAAAAAAAAGTTTAAGTAAATGATACTGGAATCCAGAGTTCTGGATTTCTTGGAAAGAAACATAAAATTCAATTGTAATATTCCTGGGGCAAAGATTATAAGAAAATTAATGCTATTTCATGGGCACAAGTAACATTTCGGAGAGGCTGTGATTACCATTGCTCTAGGCAAACTAAAATATTAAACAAGTATTCCATGTCTCCAGCTTTCTAGCAGTTCATCTTAGTATAATGCCTAACTTAAAATTTTTTCTGCTCTGGGGACTTAGAGTTCTTATATTTTATGAGCTTAAATCCAATGAAACTTGTCCTAAAACTGGAACATTTCCAGGTTTCTGATGTTCATAATTAGGTGGTCATTTGTGACAAAATTTTTCTTTCATTTCATATACTCAACAACACAGTACTTCTCAGACTTAAAATGCTGTTTTTACAACCTCTACTTGTTAATCCAATTCTTAAATAGGACTTAAAAAGAACAGTGTCAGAAAGTAATCCTAAATACTGTCAATGAAAGCAGATAACTTTAAAGTTCTTTGTTGATAAGATATCAATATCTTATTGATATTTAAGCAATATGGACAGGATTAATATCAAATAGTAGAAAGTGACATCTTAAAATATTTGAAAATTATTCCTTGGTGATACCAAATTAATTGAATCAATAAATTGCTCAGTACTTTTTAATGCTTACCGAGGCACATATAGAGAATGTACCAAAAAGAATGTTGAAGAGAGGGGATTGATAATTAATTTTATGATTATTTATTTAACAATATTTCTATAGTTTCTGAGAGTCTCTTTCTATGAAGCATCTCTATCACCCACCCCATTGCAAAATATGGCTATTTTGGTAGACCTAAAAACATCACATCAAGTATTCCCCACTCCACCTCACCCCCATACACACACAGAATTTTGACTAGATGTGTGTCACAGATAGAATTTTTTTCACTTAGTTTCACAACTAATTCCCTCCTCCTTTCCAGTCTTTACTTATGCCATACCTTCTCCAAGAGTACTACTTTTATCACCCTATTTACAATATCATAATCTACTCCTCACTACACATTAAGGACATTTAAAACATTTCATATTGCACAAATTTATTCTCATCATTGACTATCTTTTCATATTTGACTATAAGTGCATACACATGTACGTGAATTTTGTATAATTTTAGTATCAGAATTGGTCTCATAAAACATTTTGCAAGGCTTTGTTCTTCCTCTATTTTTTTTGACAATTTGACAATAATATGTATTAATTCTCTTGGAAGGTCCAGTGGAAATCACTAGTGAAACCTATTTGTACTGGATTTCAGTTTTATGAAACTTCTTTGATTAGTGTATCATTGTCCTTGTTGTAAATACTTACTTAGCACCAACCAGCACCAGATACTATTTGGATAATTGGATAATTGACTTAGAAAACACAGTATCAAAGATTCCTGTCCTATGATAAGGAGTCCATTTCATTATTAGCATTCAACATAGTATTGGAATATATACTAAGGAAATTAGAGATAAAAAAGTAAATTATTCATACTGGGAAAGAAGTAAACTATCTGATGATGATACATTAAAGACTCCACTCAAAGATTAGAAAAGGTCAATTAGTACAGTGAAGGACAGACTACAAAAAAATGTACAAAAATAAGTTATGCTTTTTTAAGCAAAAAAAAAGGGAAACAATATATCAAGAATATAATTCCATTATTATTATGGCATCAAAAAATTTAAAACCTAAGTATAAACTTTAAAAAGGAGATGGTGAACCTGTAAATTAAATCTATAAAATATCACCAAAGAAATAGACAATACAAAGAATAGGAAAACATTCCCCTGCTAATAGATTGGAAGATTGTTAAATGATACATTTTATCCAAAGCAAAATATAGGGTCAGTGCAATCCAGTTTAGTGTTTCAAATACTGTTCTTGTTAAAAAAAGTAGAACACTGAAAATTTATATAGAACCACAAGAACATATAGAAGTCAAAATGTTCAACCCCCCCCACCCCCAAATAAAAGAAAAAGAAAACAGAAGTATGACACTCCCAGGTCACACTCTATACCACAAGGTATAATATTTAAGTGTATTGGAATAGAAATAGATAAATAGAACAAAGGAACAGTCCTAAACCAAGAAAAAAAATTACTCTTAAATGGGCAGTTAATCTATGAGAGAAGTCAAGAGTATATATTATGAAGAATAGAAAGTTTCTTCAGCACATGGTTTTTGGAAAACTGAATAGTCATATGCAAAATAATAAAATTACTTCATTATCTCTCAACACAGACAGAAGTCAATATAAAATGGGTCAAAGGCATGGGTTTAAGATCCAAAACCACAATAAATATAAAAGGAGACAAGGAAAACATGAATGCTGTTGACTTTAGGGATCTCTTTGAGGACCTAACTAACAGAATCAAGAGCCAAACTAAACATATTGGATTATATAAAAGACTTTGCAAAGTGAAAGAATCTGTCATTAAATATGGAAGAAAATATTTATATCTGCACAGCACACACTTGAATAGGGATTGATACTGGAGATTTACAGAGAACTCAAACTTCTCAACAACAAGAAAACAAATTATCTAACAGAAATAGAAGTCTCAGACTGTGATAACATAACTATGATTTAAATTTTCACTTGACAGAAGACTGCTCCATAATTTGAGAAAACAATGGTTTCTCATACCTAATAATCTACTTTAAAATAAAACTACTCATTTAGATTTTCTTATAATATGTATTCTAATTTAACTTCATTTATATCAAATTGGAGCAAATTAAATCACTCTTGAAAGTCTACGAACATTAAGACTATTACAACTATTTTGGAATCTATGTTTTTATCCCCAATCTAGTAATAACATCTTTCATAAATCAGGTGTATATTAGATATATAATTTGCAATAATTAGATTTACATTATACTAGTATAATGATATGTTATAATATGATAAAGCTAATTAAGTTAAACTACAGATGCATTAGGCAAGGATTAGTCAGCATGTGTCAGTTGGGAAGATGTCTTTTTAAATTAAATACTGTTTATTATCCTACTGATGTTGTACTTTATCCAACTTGAAGTTGTGCTTATATATTCAGCACTGTTCCTTATAATGAAGCCATGAGATCACAGCTTGAAGGTCTTCTGTGGAAAATGACTGAATGAAAATGAGACCATTCAAACCTGAGGATGTCAAACCACTTTGTCAAAAACCAATTTTTTCCAATCAGGGACAAACAAACCTCCAAGAAACTTTGAAATTTCCTAATGACTCCCTTCTTACCCACCCTTTTCCCCTACTATGGAGGTTCAGTTTACATTAAACAGGAAGGAGAGGCAGTCAATACAGTAATGTTTGTGTTAGCATATGCTGTTCATGTGTTGAGCTGACAGAGTTTCAACCAGCCAACTACTTCCTCATCTTTATGTTCTGATTCATTAAGTAAATCAAACAGTATTGTTTTGAACACTTGTTATGTGCCAGGCCCCATACTATGTGATAGAACAAGACAGACAAGGCATATTTCTGGTTGCATCTATATTAAACAATTTTACAAATATCTAAGTTTACACACAAAAATATATATACTACTAGTTTTATAACACATATTTAAAAATCATGTAACCAGTCATCCTTATTTTATTTGTGTGGAAGCTGAGTCTTAGAGATAAGAAGTATACTTCTCAAGAATGCCAGCACTTGTTCTATTTTACCACACATCTATAATAACTGTATAGTCACATTAATATATATATATTATATATATATAATACTTTCTTATAATACATATATATATAATACTTTCTCTATATTCTGGTTATTCTTTTGAAATGAGATGACCTGGTTGCAAGAGTTACACTTTTCAGTTTGCCCTTTTCTGAGTCACCTTCAATTTCAGATCCTTTGATTGTTCTCTGACACCATAGGAATAATCTTGGCTGCAAAGGAGGCCAGGTGAATCCCCAAGGTTTGCTTATTTGTGCTTCATTTCTCTTCTGTTGCTAACTGTGAGACCATTTGGCAACAGTTGACTCAGAGCCTTAAGATAATTAGTTCTTCCACAAAATGGCATTTTTTTTTTAAGGAGGAAAGTATGCAACATTTGTTTCAAAACCCAAATCTATCATTTGTAGAATGTGACCCATTTTTGTGGCATTTTGATATTTTGAAAATAGTTTACATGAATAATGTCCTCAATAAAGTGGTCTCCTTATGCCCTACTTCTAAGTAATTTCCACTACTCTCCCCCCCCACTCAGATCTTGTACTAATTGAAAAGAAACAAGATTTGTTTGATTGAAAAAATAAATACTACATAAGTAGGTATAAAATTAAAACATCATTAAAGTATATAAATGTTTGTTATAGTAATTATACATCATAAATTGTCATTTGTATAGATATAATGTACTTAATAGCTAGCATTTAAAATAAATTTCAGCATTTTCCTAACATTTTAGCTTAGTATTACAAATATTGGATGAAAATCAAATAGAATCTAAAATTATGAATATAACATTTTCAGTATGATTGGGTAAAATGTAGTTACAATTTTTACTTATATATGTGTATCAAAGTAATTTAAGTTCAATAAAGGTGAAATACATTGATAAATATAATTTCTTAAGGAAGTTGTTTACAACAATCAAAATAATCAGGTTAAGAACTGCCAAATTTTCTTTTCTTTATTTTAAAAAATAAATTACAATACATATGTAAGTTTCAGGGGCATATGATTAAAATCAGCATGTTTATAAAAATTGTATATTTTTTAAATCTATAAATAATGTGACAAAAACCTTTATGGAACTTTAAGAACTAAGCTGTGGTATCTTAACTTATAAGAAGGGACTCATTTTTTATCCTATCTACAATTTATTCCCCACAACTTCTAAAACCCTAGTTTTTTCCTTGATAAGCCATAATACAAATGCTCTAACATAATTTTCAAGGTGGGAAATAATTTGCTTTTAATAGCCAATGGAATAGCTCCCCTTTGGGGTCAAAATGAGTAAATCAACTCATTTGGTGTGAAAAGCAACATCCTTGGAATTTTGACCCAGTTTAGTCTTCTAACTTTATTTACAATTAGTATGTATAACACAATATGATATATCTTTACTATTAATTAACAACACAATACTACTGCTATTGTATGGTTTTGTATTGTATCTGTTACAGTATTGTGTCACAGGGCTCAATTTTCCCAATATCTTCTATATTGAAAGATTTCTTTGGTTCCTATAACAAGAATGTCATTGTACTCTCCTTGTCACACAAATTGTTAAGGATGATAGAGCTCAGTATCATCACCTCCTGAGGCTTTCTTAAATCTTCTTAAAGAGAATTTGTATGCCCTTTTCTTATACTTCCTTAAGCCTTTGAAAATGTATAAAAGCATCTACTATGATGACAGTAATAATAACAAACTTTATAAAACATGTATTATAAACTAGACACTAGGCTGCTAAGTGTATAATGCACCTTATCCCCTTTAACTCTATTTTAAATCTTAAGGAGTACGTATTATTCCAAATTTATAAAATAACGTGACATTACTTGAGATGTTTCATCATGTCCACATGGTTAGTAAGAAATCAGTAAAGTGAACATGCTTGCTGTAACACAATTCCTATTGAATGCCAGTATATAGCATTTCCTGATCATTTGCTTTTATTTATAATAAAATAACATGCTTTCTATTTTATTTGAATGTGACCCTTTGTGGCATAGTAGAAACTGGATTTTTACTGGATTTTACTTAAAACCAACATACTTTTCTTAACATGAACACATTTTTTTTTCTGGATATCTCAGTTATAATACTAGAATAAATCTCAATTAGGTGTAATGAAATCAGTGGTTATCTCATTTCCTTACCAATCTATACACATACATACATACACACACAAACACACAAGGTTCAACATGATAGGTGCTTTATACTACAGAAAATGCTACTGAAGATCATATTTATGAATTTTCTTTTTCACTCCTTAGTGACAGAGAAAACAAAAGTATCATCTTAAAGTTATTGAAAAGAGTATCTCTAGACAATAAGTTACGTTTGTTCTTGTTTTAAAAAATTTGGGAAAAAACAGCTATATATGGATTTCTGATATTTCAAGGATGAAAATGATAACAACAATCTGCTTGACTTTTGGATATGAGTGTGGTCAAGAGAAGTAAAGTTCTTATAGGTGGCAAATCTATGATCCTGCCCAAGTCAGCATTCCAGTGACCATCTGGTGCCAGAGAAATAGCTGTATACACACTGAAGCAGGTAAACACCAAAAGTTGCAATAGTAGTAGACAAAGTTTAAGAAATCTTTAGCTGAAATTGACCTTAAGCTAAGTATCACTATCTCAGCAAGATGGAATGAGCCATTATAATAAGCCAAATTAGCAAAACTAAATGAACAGCACACAAGGAACCTGTTGTACTGTTCATACCTGGGCATCAAGGAGAGACATTGCATGACCAGGAATCAAAATCAGGAACACAAAGAGGAATTCTAATATTCCTTCTGTCTGGGCAAAGAAACAAAATATGAGAGCGTTGGGGTCTAATCAGAAGAAGTCAGAATAAGTGATGAGAATGCAAAGTTTAGCCCAGTTAGTGATCTTCTGCTATTGTAGTCACCGAAAAAGAATAAAGATCATTTTTGTAACCTGTCTTTTTAAAAAATATATAATTGTGGTATCTTTTATCTGGTACATTAATAATCAAATATGAGGGGTGTGTGTGTGTGTGTGTGTGTGTAATCCTACATGACAAGGATAATAGCTTAAATATTTCCCATAACTAATTTGGTCCCAAGGTAAGGTGGTAGGGTCAAATGCCTCCATTCTACAATCCACCTAAATAAAATGTGAGTTGCCATTTGAAAGTAATCCCAAGGATGACTCTCACCTCTAATTAACTTAATGACCATTTTGTAAAGAAATTATCTATTATGTCCAAGGGAAATAGCAATCCTGTTCTATAGCAAGAAAAAAAAGGACACAAACTTTACTAAGGAGTGTGTTCTACCACAGGTGAAAGAAAGAGCAATTTGAAAATGCAAATATTTATTTATTATTATTATTATTTTACTCATTGTCATAAAAGAGAAACATTAGAAGAACTCAGCAATGAATAGCACACTTCTGTCAACATGAATCAGATCAGAAATGAACATGCCACCAACTGTGGAGCTATCAGATAAAGTAAAGGTTGTTATGTCTTCTGGGAAATTTGAATTTAATATTAAATTAGCTATCAAAATATTCTTCTTTTGTTATCTTCTCAAGTTAATTCACTAATTCACTTCCAGCCTAATGACAACACTGAAAATTTGGTGGAGAGGACAAAATAAACCCAAGGAAGTTGTACCAGAGTTGGAGCCTCTAGCTGAAGTTTGCCTGCAAGTCTGCTGTTTCTCTCACATGAACCAAAATGTTTCTATATTAGCAATGTGTATTTGAGTTTTGTTTTTGTTATTTGCAGTTGATAATATCTAAACTGATATAGTATTGCATGGGTCATTTAACAAACATTTTTTTTTCATTTACAGTATGATTCCTAGGGTTATTAAAGACTTCTTATTACTATCTACTGAAATGATGTTTGTTTCAGCCATTGTCATCTATAAACTAAAATACATTTTAAGGTTTTCATTTGGAGTAGGAGCAAAATAACAATAATCAGATTTATTTAAGTTCTCATTAAGAATGATGACTACACAAACTAAAATGGTACTAAAGTGGTAAAATAAACATACACACACACACACATATCCAGGTATTGATTTTCACATAGAAGAATTAATGAGAGCATATTTTTAAGACAAGTACCAACAAAATAACAATTTATGAAAATTTAGATTTTTAAAACATTCCACATTTGCTTTGCAATAAGATCCTAAGAGAATATTTGAAAACAAATCAAAAGTTATAGTCAGTAAAGGTTATGTTTGTTAATCTGCAATAAGCATATACAAATAATTACGTCCCCATTAACTTCATGTAATGGAACTAGCATATATTAAGGATTTCAATAAAGCTTAAGTTCTAGCATTGAGATTCAGTAGCGAAATCAGGCTTGTGAGAAGAGAACAACTAACCAAGACTGAAGTAGTGCAAGCTTGGATGTGATATGAAACACATAAACAGATGAAGAAGAACAACTTAGTAGTGGACAAAACTGGAGATATTAAGAATTTACTTAATTGCATTTAAAAAGAACTTGTTTCAGAGAATTTTCCAGTGGGTTCAAAAATTTTAATATCAAATTTGCTTTACATTTTTGTAACTTTGAAAATATATTCTTCTAATTCTAAGTAGTATTCTTCTTATATTTCTCTTTAAATGTTCCCATTTTGGCCATGGGTAAAGAATAGAATTCTATTTTGTTAAAAAAAAGGAGTAGTGAATTGTTTTTACTAGGTTAAAAATTATAAATATGTTTCCTAGTAAGTCTTGTTTTGTTTTTGCTTTTTACTTTGCCTATCTATTGTTGATCATACCCAGTACTCCTCATCCAAATTACAGAAAAGGTTATTTATTATAGCAGCATAATAATTTTGACTGAATATTTTCTAATACTTTTAAAACAGTTAATAAAGGATTTTAAAGATATTGCATAAAACAGAAAAGATGCAGAGTGACCAAAATGTTTGTAAGCTCTTCTGAGATATGTACTGATTCCAGTTGGGGATGGAAGTAAAACATTTGTTAAGAAAGACAACTAAAAGACTGCTGAATGACTGTTTAGCAGCCTAAGCCGTGACAAGAAAATTGATCTAGAGAAAAACGGAACTGCTATTTTTTTGTTGACACTTCAGCACTGATAGAGAGGCCTTTGTGAACCTGTCACCACATAGAATAATGAGGAGGTTTTTGGATATTTGTAAAATAGGTTTTATTGAAAAACATTATTGTCTTAAAGCATGCAAACATGTTTTGACATAATATGGGTCATTTCTCCTATAAATGTTTAAGAAAAAACTTGCCAATACAGACTCATGCTTGGTAGAATTAGTTTTTCTAAAAATTGAAAGGCAGTCTCAAAGAATGAAAAATGATTGATGGGCCCCTAATGAAATTATAAATTATTTTGTCTGGAATTATTGACTTCCTAGTTTATTCCTCTATCTTGCTAACAGAATTTCTATTATATACTGCTTTCATTTATAAAGCAGAACATGCTTGAAAAATATCAATCATAAATTGTATTAATTTTTTTTATTTAAGATTCAGTATTCAAATTTAGTGTAGGTACTTTGTAAATACAAATTATCTTAATTATCTTAACAATTCAATATATAGTCAACATTTCAGTTTGCATGAATATATATGCACATGCATATATATATATATGTGTGTGCGAATATACTAATAGATACATATGTGAATCTATATGTATATACACATACACATTTCACTTTAAATAACTTTGTTCCTATAGGAAAATCTTTCTTCATTCAAGAACTGATATATTTTAGGGAGCTGCACAACATGTAGAGAATGTAAACCAAATTAGGGTGATATGAGTGTTTCCAAGGTTGGTGTTTTTGCAATCATAAATACTATAAAAGCAATAAAATAATCTTTCAAGTTTCATTACATTTTCCTTTTAGACACCACATATAAATTTCTACCACTAGTAACAATTTCTTATTTGTGTGTGTGAAATATATAGAAGAAGAAAAGGACTGCAGGATTGTTCAGAGCAGAAAACAAGTTATAACAAATCAACCTTCTAAATTCTTCATTTGGGGAAAGACAATATTGAATGTACATTATTAAATATAGACCTAATTCAATTCACAAATCCTCGACTAAAAGCTATGCAACACTGAGCAAATTATATTAAATCTTTATAAGCTTCACTTTTCTCATTGACAAGATGGAAAAATATCATACTTAGATAATAGTGTTCCATAAACTAGTATGTTAAGCTTAAAGCTGCTATGACATTCAACAAAGGAAACGTCTTGAAAAGTTGGAGAAAAATATACTTTCTCTCTATATATGTTAGAGAAGAGAAAATGAAGTTTCTGGCTATAGAGTGATAAAGTAATATTTGAGGGAAAAGATTGTGAGAAGCTTGTTGAAAAAGCAATTATCACTATGATTTAAAAAAGTTAAAACTGATCTGGAAATGAGAGATGTCTATATGAACACCAGAATATGATAGCTCTTTAACAGAAAGTAGTACAGAATGGTACAGCCTGGACTTGTGAAGATAATTTTAAGAAGCTGCTATTTGACTTGAAGTGACAGGGCAAGGGGTTGTTACAATCAGTCAGTGCTGGCAAAAGTGCTCTCTTGTCCATGTATTTAATGGATGATTGTTGTAAACTGATATAAACTGCATGATACTCAATTAAACTGGTAAATTATCCACATGAGGTTTCTTTGAAAAGCTGAACAAAAAAGTGGAAGAGTTTAGATTCATTGACTATAGTGATAAGTAATTTTACAGTCATTCTCAACCTGCCTCAACCTATCTCTATAGTTCTATAAACAATGATGGAAGACAGTTAATTACTTTCAGAAACTGTTGGATTATCAGGGACATAATGAGACCATGACTGTATTTATTCATAAATAAAAATTAATTTAATTTTTAAATTAATTATGAAAATAATTATATGACTTACTTAAGTTAGTTGAAAATATTTCTTTTTTATAACTAGTATGCTTCCCTGGACAATGAGAACCAATGTTTGTTATGCTTGCTACTCTTTCTAGATTTTTATCTTATAAGCTTTAATATATATGAAGGCAAAGGACTTATTATAAACCATTTTAAATGCTTTTTATATTATAAAATATTGTAAAAATAAAATTATAATATATGAAAATGTTCAATCAAAAATTTAAATATATATAGAATATGAACAACACGTTAAAATGTGTTTTTGGAGCATGAAAAAGCATGTCCTAGGAGAACAATTTCCAAAAAGTTTATAATCATATCAGAATCAGAATTGTGTGTGAAATTTTAAGCATTAAATTATTTTGCATTATATAGACGGTAGCTTTGAATAAAAAGTAAATTTACTTCCAGGGAATATGTTGATAATGGGGAGACTATGCATATGTTGGAGTAGGGGGTTATAGGGAAATCTCTGTACTGTCTATTTAATTTTGTTGTCAACCAAAAGCAACTTAAAAGGTGAAGTAAATTTTAAAGAGCAAATTAAATGTGTAGAAATACAAAAAAGTAAAAATTTTAAATCAGCATATTGTTTAGATCTTTGTCTTATGATTCTTAGGGTGTTCTACATTGTAAAATTTACCTCTATAACAGCAAAAAAAAAAAAAGTATTCTCATTGTAAAATGTAAGAAACATAATATGTTATTTTACCAAATAATTATGTCCCTTCAGTATATAATTTCTATCTTGGATTCCCTAAAAAACAATCTTTAGCAATGATCTGATAATGTAGGGGTAGGTTTATATTTACAAGCAATCACACATTTATATTTATGTAAGGATATTTGTTATATATAACCAATTCTAACATTTAAATCTTCACATTTATTTAAAATAATAGAATTGCTGTAATTTTGCAAGTTTTTCTTGTTCCAAACAGTAAATATATCTCAGAATTGCAATCAAATGAAGATACTTTCTTTTTTTTTTTTTTTTTTTTTTTTTTTTTTTTTTTTTTTTTTGAGACTAGGTCTTGCAATCTTTGCCTGTGGAACTGCCCGGGGTACCACAGACTCAAGCAATCCCCAGCCTCAGCTTCCCAGGTAGCTGGGATGACAGGCGCGCGCCACCACGCCCAGCTATTTTTTTGGAACTAGGTCTCGCTAAGGGCCCCAGGCGGGACTCGAACCGCGATCCCTAGCCCCCGCCCCTTCATAGCCTGAAGCTTACAAGCACGAGCCACCGTGCCCGGCCTTACTTTCATTTTTGAATTTAAAAAATACCCAAACTATTTTTTCAACAATGATATTAGAAAATTACTACAAGAATTGTCTTATGCTTTTTTCACAGAATATAAAATTAGCTTTGTAGTTTCAGATGAAGCATGAAGACAATAGAATTTCAGGTAATTTCATAAAGCTGGTGGCTTTTAGAGGTTGACTTTTAAATGTGATTATTCAACTATAACATTTAGATGACATCTTTAGTAAAATGTTACTATGAACACTTTATTAAGTTTTAAATTTGTAATAATTGACATTTTAATATTTGCACATTATGAAACAGTTTATATGAAACAATTCACATCAAAATATTTGCTTGAAAATCATGACATAGAATGAAGCAAGCACTATTACTTTGAGATTTTACACAAATAGCCCATTGAATATTGCCCAATCTTCAAGAAGCTAGCAGTTCTAATCTCAAAATAGATAGAAATGTGTGAAATAACATCTTCAAATTTTGACATTTTTTATGTATATTGCCAAACAAGAGTATTTCTTTTTAGGGTATATGTCAAATATACCAAATATACCCTAAAATATATATATGTCAAGTATACCCTAAAAAGAAATACTCTTGTTTGGCAATATATATGGGTATATGTCAAATATACCCTAAAAAGAAATACTCTTGTTTGGCATGAAATTCTAAAAATGGGAGAGACAGAAATCATTAATCAAGGTAAAAATTCATGCTTTTCCCTTCTGCTTGGAAATATTATTATAAGAATGAAATGTAATAAATGCGAGTATTTTCAATTTACTTCTTTTCAAGGAGATAGCTATCCTATAAAGTAGACACAGAACCTTAAGAAAAGAGGTTCACATCATGTGTGCTAAAAAATAAGTGACATTCAGAGGGAAGCAGAGACTCAGAAGTTAAATTACAAGCAACATCGTTTTCTGTCCCAACCTCTGCAGCATGATCTTCCATTCTAACTTTATACAGACGTATTTTAGGCACCTTTTCAAATAACATATCTCTATTAGCAGGAACAAAGCAAAGCTAATTAGACTGGCAAAATGACTTTGTTAAGCATGTACCGTTTTAACTTCAATTCTAACTTGCATAAATAAAAATATTAAGCAATAAACTGATGAGATTTTTTTAGTGAAAGACCATATACTTCAATTAAAACTATTTTTAAAGGAATTAATTTACACAAAAAGAGAAAGAGGGGAAAGGAGGAAATAAATGACAATACAGGGAAATACAATACACTAAAGGGAAATAAATGACTTAGTATATGTATTTTTTAGTTATATGCTTACCAATATATGTAGTACATGTAGAGAAATGCACACACGTGTGATAAAATACACTGCTTGATTATGAAAATAAGTTCATGAAGTAGATACAGCAGAAATTAAAGCTAAATTTTACTATAGAAGACAGATATTTAAGTCTATAGTTGTGAGTATTATGAATGATTAAAAAGCAAGAAATAATCTAGGTCAATGCCCCAGGCTTTCAATAACGTATTCTTTGTTCAATTCATTAAAGATCATTAAGTTGTGGTATAAATATGGAATTGGGAAAAATTCCACTAAGTTATAAAAGAAGTAGTATTTATTTTTTCTGTCTCTTTAGGTGAAACACTTTAAAATATTACCTGAAATTGTTACTTAATATGTTCATTGCAATATTTCTAATTGCAATGAACTAGTGCTGGCACTTTGGTTCTCCAGGTCATTGCTGTAGAGATGTATTTACATATCCTTTGCCCACAAAGAATGATATTGTTTGGTTATGAATTTCTTAAAAACTTATACTTCTACCTGAGTATTGTGATTTCTTTTATTTTATCCTTTATTCTTTGAGCACATTATATATAATAAAGGAATGTGTTATCTAGAAAGTTCCATAACATGTTTTACAATGGAAATGTCATTTTTTTTCGTTGTAAGTCAAAATGGCAAATGCAAAACCAGTAATTTCCAGATGATATATTTTATATAAAAACCTTAACTCTTCTTCAAAACACTGTTCAAATTAATAAACAAGCTCAGTAAAATCAATACATAAATATCTGTTGTACTTCTATTTACTAATAACAAATGACCTGAAAGAAACTAAGAAAACAATCCCATCAAAGTAAAAATACCTAAAAATAAATGCCTCCTGGAACGTGAAAGATTGTATGTTAACAGAATTCATTCTCCTTCATTTGTGAAGGTGTTTTTACTTTTGTCTTTTACTTTTAAAACAAGTAAGACTATTTGATGTGGTAGCTTTCATATCAAACTCAGATATGATAGTACAACATTGTCCATAGCTGGGGATCTGTTGAAAAAAGTCATGGGGATTCTTCACTTCTAACTATCTCTAGCGATAGATATCTATTTTCAATAAGTTATCACTAGTGTTAGAAATGAAGGCAATGTATAGCATCATTAGTTTAAAAAGTAAATAGAGAATAGACAAAATATTTTTTCATATAATTTACCATTTCTGTGACTTCTGGATTCATTGATCCAAAGTTATTATATGTAGAAAAACAATAATTATGAACACCAAATAACTCTTTACGTGATATTCAAAGAATGATATTAAAATATTCTAAAGTAGAGATATGTATCTCAGACATAGTGCATCAATTAATAATTAAATCATGAATAAGTAGTATTCTACAGCAAATGTCATGGTTTTTTTGGACCTACTTCCTTAGTCTAATTGACACTCTGATGTCAGATGAAAGTCCTCTTAAAGGTGGGGGGGTAGAGAAAAGAGAGAGAGAAAGAAAGAGAGAGAGAGAGAGAGAGAGAGAGAGAGAGAGAGAGAGAGAGAGAGAGAGAGAGAGAGAGAGAGAATGAGTTAAATTCCTTTAGGATATTTATATAATACCAGATTCCTTTTAGAACTCCCAACTAGAAAGGAGAAAGTAGCAGTGAAGCTGTCAAGAAACTGACTCCCTCCTGGGTTCCTAATACACCACCTAATGCCTAATAGTGAAGGTCTTATTCCCTCCAACACAGTAAATCATACTGTCCTGAATGTCCCTTGTTAAAAATGGACTTTCTTCTTACTACTTGCCTAGTCTCTAAGTTTGTTCATATATTATACCATTGAATTCCAACTCAGACTCTACCTTACTTGCCTTTTGTACTTGGTTACCTTTGTTTCAAACATTATTAGTTACAATTTCTTTAGAATGTCTTTACTTTTTTTTTTTAAGCCCTAGATTTCTTATTTGGATTACAAACTGTTAATATTTTGTATATGGTTTTGAATTATATATTTCCTACAATACTTCTCAATATATAGAATGTGGGCATAGAATATTAGCTCTTTTTGGTGCATCAAGTTATCAGTTCTATAGAATATTCAGGGAATTATATTGTTTAACGATTATTGTTTAGTATTTATACATCAAAAATTAGTAATTCTAAGAAGCTAAAATATCTTTTGACTAAAAGAGTGAAAAATGTATAATAATCTAGAAGATGAGCTGTACTAACGCTATTTTTAAAATAAGTTAATACTAAAGATATTCTTACATAACCCTAATATCTACCATTATCCTAGACATCTACAGATTCATAACCATAAAAAATTATTTTATTATTTAGATCTTAATTTTCCTAATATATCCCTGATTTTTCCTTACCTCATCTGTAGACAGTATTTGACTGGCTGTTTTACCTTTATATTTGCTATATATTTTTTAAAAACTTTCAAACCCTGTTTTAAAGCAAGTTTCATATATATGTACATGTGTGTGCATGCACATGCATATATCTTCCTGGTTTTGTAATAATAAGTAGAAAATCAAAATATTTCCCCATGCTCCCTTTCTTTTCTCTGTATGCACTTAAGATAATTAAGAATTTTAAATTCCAATCTAGTTTTCTGTCAACTTCTATTTCATACAATGAATATAAACTTTCTAGTTTCCAATAATACAAATGACACTAAAATAATAAGGAATTATATCTATTCGTATTCTACCCTTCTGTCTGCTAATTACCATTAATTCACATGAATTCATATTACCTGAGGTAAGTGAGAAAGTGATCATTTTACAGTTGAGATTGGAGAAATAACATGATTGTAAATTAGCTTATAGAAACACACAGATAATCAGTTTTCATCAAATATTTCATGCAAATATTCAATGTTCATGCAAATATTTCTCTATTTATAGTTATAGCAATAAGTAATAAAATAGAACTTACAATTGAGGGTATAAAAATGTTGAACTATTTTTAACTACAATATAATGTAATATAAAACATTGTGCTCTGCGTACTCAAGCTTTATGTTATAAGAATCAAGGAAGGACTCATGGTAAACTATTTGATATGAAATTTAACATATATTAACAAGCAGACACAGGTTAAGGAAAGGGGTCTTCATAAAACAGTTGTGAACAGAAATACAAATTGCTATAAATGTGCCATAAAGAAGTCATAGGATTTAAAACTAATATGGAATTTAGAATCTTGAATGTCAAGCATTTTCTTACTGCTGCCATCAGACAATACACTCTGCCTTTGGTTTCAGAAATTCTGGAGAGATTATAGGAATAGGTCCTATAATAAATCAGACAATAAAGGTAATCTCTTGTTTGTGTCTAGGAATTATAAAATAGTACTGATATTTACCACATTATCCTACCTTGGTTATTTAAAAAAAGTCTAAATGTTACCTCATTTTTGATGGTGGGATAATTAAATTCAAATTGCCTTATAATCTCAGGCCTTAAAAGTAAACTCAAGAAGAGTAAATCATCTCTCTATTCTTGAATTGGACAATTATTTATCACCTTATATTCAGAACAAACATGAGACATTCAATAACACTCATTAGTTATGCTTAAGTTTCTTTTATCAGTTGGAGAATTTAAGTGTTTGCCCAATTGATAAAGAGGCTCTAAAAATACTTGAGTCACGAATAAAAAGTTGGATTGCTCATCTCTCCATACTGTTTGATATTCAACCTGCTTTCCCCAAAAGACAAAAGAATAAAGAATAACTGGGAGCAGAGCTAATATTCACAAAAGGAAAGCTAGAAACAAATGCCTCCTTTATATACTTCAACCTTTTAAGAACTTAACCATAGCAGTGGACATGATCAAAACAACTCCATATCCCACCTCCACCCACCTATATCTTCACACACTGGCTTCAGATTGCTTTCAGAGTTTCAGGCAAAAAGAGCAGCAAAAGCAGACTGGATTGCATGAGCAGAAAATGTTGGGGTATTTCTGCACCTTCCCACTTTGAATATTTCTTTGATATGTGGCATCTCTCTATGAAAATTTCAACTCCTTTTCAGGGGCCAATCTCTGTTTCACAGCTCAACTCTCTATAGACTCTGAAGGCACTATTTCCACAAACCCTACAAGTGACTTTCCTCTGACTCAATTTTTTTTAATTTTTATATTTCTACAACCAAAAAAAAATCCTTTAAACCATCTGAAAAATTATGTATCCTGTCAGGACTCTAACGTATATATGAAGAGTATTGCAGTTCCAGCATTTTCTAATTTATTTACTCTCTTCTATCTACATAAATTTTGATTTTTTTGTATTTTTGTGTATTTTTTTCAGTTTGTACATTGCATCTTCAGTATACATTACAAGTTATCTGCTAACAAAGCAAGTTTAATATTACTTGACTTTATTACTTGGAAGGTAAAACTATTCAGGGAAACATTTTATTCTAGATTAGTGGTTCATCAAGTATGGCCCCATACCCTCATCAGCATCATTGGAGAAAAGCAAATTATCAGTACCCACTCAATATTAAATGATTCAGAAACACCATCTGTGTTTCAGACTCTCTTTAAATAATTCTGATGTATGCTAAAGTTTCAGGGGAGTCTCAATATATAATTCACATTCCAGTAAGTGAAAAAACAAAATTCAGTATCTATTTTCTGTAATAAAGTCTATTATTTAGGTTTTATAGATTATAAATCATCTAGGATTCAATTGCCCCCTGCCCTTGGGATCTGTCTTCTTTTTCCTATCAAAATTCTCTTTGTTACTCAAAGTCTGACATAAATGATACTTGCATCAAAACCTTTCTTGTTCCTCAAAAACAAGATGAATCCCCTTTTTTCTCCTGCTATCCTTTGTACATTGGCTGTGACACCTTAAAACACTAAAACATGGCTAGTTTTACTTTTTTCTTTTTTTTTTTCATATTTACTATATTCACTTTGTTTTCTTTTTCTCCACTAGAACGCTATGTGAGTAAAAATTATGCTTCAGTTCTATTTGAATCTTTAATCTAACTTTATTGAATGTAGATGTGTCACATATTATTTAATAATCGTCTGATATAGCAAAAATAATGTTAATACTTGAAAAAGTACATTAAAATACCTCTCCCAAGGTAAACTTCTTGAAGAAACTAACAAGGTATAAATCATATTAAACTTGGAAGTACATTTAATAATTCATTTTAGAGTTTTAAAACAAGATGAGTAGTTAGATAAAGGCAGCTAATTTTTTTAATGCTAGACATGTGCTTTATAAAAATACCATTTCATAATATAATGTGCAAATATAGGAATATGAAGTCAGAACTATTGACTAAATACATAAGATGAATAAACAACAGCTTTAAAATGTTTATGTTCAAAAATAATTAGTATTACTCAGAACGCAACATTTATGAACCAAATAATATCAGAAAAATCACAGATATGACAAATGAAAATCATACATTATGAAAAAATTCACAAAATATGAATTTGCGGTAGAAGAATAAATTTTTGCAGCATAGACTTGTATGCTTTAATTATTAATTTTATATACTTAATATTGTGCATTACCAAAATAAATTTATGTTGTAATAGAATAGTTAAATAATATCATAAAACAACCTGTAGAAATTTAAGTCATTATAGAATTTAAGTAAAGAAAGATTAAATTCTCAAAATACCAGTATTCCTGGTAGAAAAAGTATTGAAATTATGCAAAAAAGTGATCAATAAGACAGTAACAATTCTAAAGTAGATAACTAGAACATGTAGAGCGTGTTATTGGTTTTATCTGATGTTTTGCTTTGCTCTCTTAATTCCACGGATAAGTGACATAATTCTGTGATTGTCTTTCACCTTTTTGGTTTATTTTGTGAGCATTATCTCCTTCTGTTAGGAACCCTTCGGTATTAGCTGTAACCAGGGGCAACCTGTCCTGGGGACACACCTACGGGAATGAGGTGATCTCACTGAACCCTGGTCCCTATGGAGATACTTTGTCCATAGAAGAGCCTGCACCTGGCTGCATCATTCTTTTGATACTGTAAAGGATTGCTTATCTATGGTTCTGAGACTGTTTTTCTTTAATAAGTAGGAGTAATTGCCTGTGATTGGAATCAATGAACATGCTACGTAACCATGTATGTCATGTGTTGATAAATTTCTTAATAGAAATTGTGGCTCGCTGGGGGCGGGGGGAGAGAACTTCAACAGTCACTCCCGCAGCCTACCTGGCTCTCTACTTTTCATCTCCTTTCTGTACTTGTGTCTTTCAATTCTCACATCAACTTATCTCTGATGCTCTACTATGGTGTCAGTCACATCCTCTAGTTCAGTGTATGTTGATTCAAAATGCAACAGTTTATAATTTTTATAGCTGAGTATATTTCCTCTCTCTCTTTTTTATTGGGCACATAGGTTGTTTGCATAACTGACTTGAAGTTAAGTTAGATTTGTAAAGAACATTAGAGTGTATATAGCTTGCAAATTACAATTAGCATTCTTTGGGTAGATATTTAGGAATGAGATTGATGGAACACACAGCTCCCCATAGAATATGTAGCAGTCTGCATTTTAACTAAAATTGAACAAGGGTTTCTTTTTCTCTATATGCTCATCAACATTTGATTTTTCCATTGTTTTTGATAGGGTCATTCTCACAGGTATGAATATCTCATTGTGGTTTTTCTTTGCATTCCTTGATGATGAGTGAGGAGAACTGTTTCTGTGTCTATCAACTATTTATTTAGTTTTTCTGTCAGTTCTTTGATTGGATTATTATTTTTATTGAGTTTATGTGTTCTTCATAAGTCCCAGAGCAATGGTGTTCAAATATATTCACCCACACAATCAAGAGTCCTTTTGTTTTTTCCCTGCCTTTGGAGATGAATTAACAAAAAACCACAGAAGTTCAGGTGAAGGCATGAATTCCCTATGGTTTCTTCTATGTATTCTTGAGCATGGTGGGGAGAGTACACAACCTACTATGATGAAAGATATTTGATGCATTGTGGTGGATGTACTGTGGTAACATACCTGAAGGGTGTGAATTTATATCTCTAAATCATATCATACACAATGTTCTGAATCAATATACCTTAAGATACCTTAAAAGTGATATTATCTATTGGAATAATAAAATTTTGTAAAATAAGACACTGACAGTCCTAGATGTTTAGAAACCTGACAGAAAATATAGTTAAAGCAAACACATATACATTTTTATATGAAACTTGAAATGTATCATGCATTTTTTTTTCAAGACTCATATCTAAATTTCAGGGAGCTAATAGTGAATAAATATTTTCAAACTTTTGTCATCAATCAAAACTCAAATAACAAATTACTTGAAATAAAAATAATTTAACTGATTTTTTCAAGCACTTATTTTCCTGGTGTTATAGAACACCCAGAATAGAAAGTACCTTTTAGGGTTTATTGTTCATATTGTAGGACAAACAATACTTTAAGAGTATCCCAGAGAAGGATATTATTCCAAGTTGCCTAATATACTTGTATGTGTTTGTGCTTTAAAGTCATTTTTAAAAATACATATATTTTATGATTTTGCCAATTGACAGTAACATTTTTAAGAAACTGATTTCATGGACTACAATTATTTGAAGTATACAATAATGAACTAAGTTAATGTGTAGCTTTACTTTTCTCAGTGGAAGCATTTACTCACACTTCTATATACCTCATAAGAAAAGGTAAATAATAATTAAATGTATAGTCAACCATCTTAACTAATTGAAATTTCTGAGAACAGATGTCATAGTCTAAGAAATATTAGAAAACCTTTATAAACAACTGCTAAATGGATGTAACAAAACATATAACTCTATGTAAGAGAACAGTGTGTAACCATAAAATACAGTTCAGAGTGGAATAATTATTCATAAAAAATATTTTACAAATTAGCAACATATGCTTCAAAGAGGGGTATGATTTGCTTCAAAAGTTCTTATTTTTCAGTCAAAGTGGGCATCAAAGATTCTATAAACTTTTCTACTTTCAGATGATCATAGCTGTATAAACATTCAATCCGTACTGAACAATCTATTCTTTTCTTTCTGAACTTCCAAACTCTTTCTAAATCTGACTTCTGGAGTACATACTGGATTTGCTCTGGCATTTTTATAACAGGCTTTTCAATTTTCTTTTCACCAGCTAATGTACATACTGACATAGGCAAGTACTTTTCCTATGAACCCATAGCCAAAATGCATGCAAGGTTTTTCACTGCATAGACACAGAATCCAAAGCAATTGAAACATTGCAAAGTTCACCCATTTTAAATGCATGACTATAATGCAAAGTAATAGGAACATTACAAGGTTTGTCCACTTCAAGCCCATGACTACCTTTTTACTAAAGCATTTTAAACCAACATCTTACAACCGCTTTCAGCTTTAAGGTGACCAAAGCAAGGTAAATTATTCTTGGGCTGGTCAACCACGGGTGATTGTCCCTTCGTGGTCGCCAACTGATATTGGGTCTCAAAGGGAAAGGGAGGGCAAGAAACCTCCAACTCACAAACCCCCAAGGGTTCCTTTCACCAGCGCCTAGCAGTTG
>PVHY01000315.1:0-61348 GCA_004024945.1 Uropsilus gracilis
GGATTTACACGAGTCATGTCAAGCTTCCGTTGGCCAAGACATTTTGAGAATGGGAAAGTAAGTTGATGTTGTCTGAAGAATCATTTTTTCATCCCTGCAAACCAGACAGATATTTTTTCTAGTTTCTCTTAGAGTCCTTTCATTTAGAGAAGCCTACTACTTTACATTTAGTTCATTATAGTGTCAGTTTAATATTTAGAAGATGTTCTCTGATATTGAGTCAACTTTGTATAATTTATACTAAGTGATCTTATTTCTAACATCAAAAGTCATGGACTGTATCCACTTTGTTTTTTTCAATTGCATTTCTACTTTTCCAAGACCGCTGCTTGAAAAAAACTCTTGATTTTCAACTTTCATTACATTAATTTAAAGCAGAAACTGTTAATCATATTAGATATAATGTTTTCAATGCATTATTTTATTGAGGTAACATTGCTTAACAACAGTATATCATTCAAAGGTAGTGTATCATATCTCTTTAAATGTATGTTACCATAACACTCACAACAAACAGATATATCATTCTTCAACAACATTGTCCATTGGATCTTCTTGCTTTTTATTCTGTTTTCTTCTCCCACTCTTTTATAATCTGCATTGCAGTTAGATTTCTAGTTTGTTTATGCTTTTAGTTTATGTCAGATTTTTTTGTTTCTTTACATTCCACATATTAGTGATACCATTACAGACAATTACAGTTATCAATTTAATAAGGAATATTGTAAAATGGAGAATAAAATAAACTAATACTTATTTGACAATGACATTTGAGACATTACCACAGATATTATTTAGCTCTTATAGCAACTAAGCAATGTCTTTATTTTATAGAAGAGAATAAGTCACAAAGACCTTATGTATATCGACTACATTTTCTTAACTAGTCATAGTAATGGATGTTGTTTTAATCCTCTAGCTTCTGACACTAAAACCCTTAACAGTTCAATGACATTGCAGCACCTAGAGTTACATTAGGAAGGAAGAGTAATGATTTGGGAAAATAAATAATAATAATGAAAATCTTGCTTTATCTTTGTTTTAAAAATGGTACTACAGAATGAGGAATTGGGGTGAAAGTTGAATATTTGACTGTAAAATTACTTAAGTAGTGAATTTTGAATAGTGAATACACAGATTAAGTTGCTTGGGATAATATACTGCAAAAAAGAAGAGGCTAATAGAGGTAATGTTAAGAATCTGAGACTTTTTAATTAATTTATTTTTTTGTGAATTAAGGATGTTAATGACTGGATTGGGCCACCAAATGATAATGGAGTAATTAAATCAGTCACTATTAATCCAGATACTACTTGTGGCAATGACTGGGTCTGTGAACACCGATGGCGTCAAATAAGGTGGGAATACTGACACAGAAATATATCTTAAATAAACATTCTACATCTCTTTTCATTTTTCTAGTTCAATTGTTTTTACAGAAAAACTGATATAAAACACTATATCTTATTAGGAATATAACATTACATTTTACGCTTTATTTTAGACTTGAAATATTCAACTTATGATATGGTGTTTTGCTTTCAGGAACATGGTTATGTTCCGTAATGTGGTGGATGGCCAGCCTTTTACAAACTGGTGGGATAACGGCAGCAACCAGGTAGCTTTTGGAAGAGGAAACAAAGGATTTATTGTCTTCAACAATGATGACTGGTAAGTAGATATATGAAAACATCTTTTATACTAATCTGTTCTTGGTTTCTTCTTCCACCTTCAAGCTCATTGACCTTTCTCATATCTAAAATACTCTTTAGTCAATACATTAAGAAATCATAGATATCAGGAAAGGACCAGAAGTCAAAATGATGACTCCTATTCTTTGATGTCCTTTTTATAAAGGTTTTCTGTCAAGTAGAATTATATTTTTTGCATGCTTGCAGATGATGTGCATTTATAAGTCAGATTTATATATTCTCACAAAATGCACAGAACACTTAATAAAATGGTCATGAAATCACTAAAGTACAAACCTTAGAAGTCTTTTTCATAAATGAAAAATACTGCAATATAAAAATGGAAAAATATTTCATATTTATATAAAATGTTTTATTTTAATAAATGAAAAAATACTTCAAAAAATACTGAAGTAGGCTTTTTCTATCTCTCTTAATAGCACTTTTATGTGGTTCTTTATTCTTCTTTCTCTATCATGTATCTCTGTAACAAGTAAACTTTTTAAAAGCACATGAATAAAGAATATGTATGTTATGATTAATAATTCATCTCAATAGATTGAGTTTTCATTTTTAGACTTCTTTCTATTGACTTTCCACCAGTGATAATTATAATTTCTGTCCCTCGTATATTGCTATCCTTGTTTACAGAAGATGAAAGCTATTTCAGTGTTTCAGTTCAAGGCCTTCCTCTACTCATACTTACCTCATTTAGTCTTGATTATGATTTACTGACAAAATCAAACATAATTCTTCCTTTCAAAAGAGCCTCTGGTTTGTACTTTAAAGCTATATGTTGTGAGTGGTAAAAACATAATAAATGTATGACAGTTTTTTTTAAGACAAAATGTTTTTTTTTTACAAAAATGATAGATTATGTTTATCTCTGGTTCAAATGTATTTTAGTTTTTGAAGGAAAGGGATTTTTGAAAGAATAATCAAATTTAAATCCTTGAAAGTAATTGCATTTTCTGAACTTCAGATGAGGGCAAATTTAAAATATGTGTCTTATTACAGAAATGTTTTTATCTAAGGCTAGACATTCACTCAAATTTTCACTAACACCATTCAGTTTTCTTTTTTTTTTCCCTTTGGTATTATTATTTATAACTGACAAGAATTGCTAAGTCTTGTGTAAGTTTCATTTTGGTATTGAGAAATCTATTGGAGAGGTCTTTGTGTTTGATTTTCTTCTCACTGAGAATAACTGCCAAGTGTTTGACTATGTTTATTTTAAAGATAGCATGAATGCTTGCTTTTAACTTTATTGAGTTCATATTAATTTTAAATTTTATTTTACAGGGCTTTGTCTTCAACGTTGCAAACTGGTCTTCCTGCTGGTACATATTGTGACGTTATTTCTGGAGATAAAATCGATGGTAATTGTACAGGAATTAAAATCTACGTTTCCAGTGATGGCAACGCTCACTTTTCTATTAGTAACACTGCTGAAGATCCATTTATTGCAATCCATGCTGAATCTAAATTGTAAAATATTAATTAAATACATATATGCAGAGAAATTACCAAATGTGCTTCCTTTCTTGTATACACATCAGTTCTTACATTTTATTAAATTAAGGCAAAAGCTATAAGTAATCAACTTGAAAAACTCAAAAGAACATAGAAGTATCACTGTCCAATAATAATTGCAGTTAACAATTGGTTATATTGCATGAGACCCATATTGACCTTTAGTGTAGAGCTCGGGGAGGTATCTTAACAAAGTCTGTGGTCATTAACACCATTAACATCAGGATGGTTTTTTCACTTCATCAAAGCCTTTTCATTAAATTAAAATCTAAAAAGACCCTCTGTTTCACAATCTGTATTTCTTCCATTTATGTTAATGATAGCAATCATTTTGCTCTCTACCATTTAGTCAAAGTGATCTTTTCAAACCAGAAAACAGCCATCAGTACCACCATCACCTCCTTACCAATATTCTATCAGTGGGTTACCCATTATTAGCATGAGATTAAAATTCTGAATAGAATTATAAGAACCATCTGCATCAAAAGTCCTCACCTCACAAACTCTCTCCTTTAAAAAGTGCTTCCCTCCACTCATATTAACCTTCTAGTTATTCAGCATCACTAACCTCCTTTTGTATGTACTCAAGTTCAAATATCAAGAAACTGTTTCTTCTATTCAAAGGTTCTTTTCTGATCTCTTTGCCCAATTAACTAGTATTCATCCCTCAAATCTCAGTTCAAAGGTCACTTCTACATTGACTTTGATCAAGATTAGGTCAACTTCCTTATTATTATCATGACTTTCTGTACTTATCACTCCTCACAGTAATAGGGATGATACCTATTTTTCAATTATTGAGTCATTAGTTTTAGGACATTGTCTGGCACATTTTACATAAGAGCTCAAATGAATCCTAAAATAAACTGAAATAATGAATAAGTGAAATAAAACTAATACAAGCAATGATAATGACAAGAATGATAATGAAGACAAGTAAATGCATCTGTTTTAGAGGCAAATCTTTAGATAGATAGATAGATAGATAGATAGATAGATAGATAGATAGATAGATAGATAGATAGATAGATAGATATAGATATGTATGTGTGTATGTAATAGACATAGATATATAGAGGTATATATTTATCTAGATATATATAGATATATATATGTTATATATATAGATATATATATAGATATATATCTATATATATATAACTATATATATAGTTATATATATATAGATATATATAGATATATATATATGTTATATATATATCTATATCTGTAGATATAGATATATAGAAAGAAAGAGAACCTTGGAATAGAAATGTTCTAATTTTTTCAGTTCTTTCCAAATTTAATGATTTCCTGATTAAGCCTGATTTATTAGATCATAAAGTGCCATAGGACCTGAAAGGAAGGAGAAAATGTATCTGAAAAAACTTAGCAACTTTTCTCAATAAAAATCTCTCAACAAATTAGGTGTGAAAGGAAGGAAAGTACTTCAACAAAGTAAAGGTAATATGTGGCAAATCCACAGCTGTCACAATCAATGGAGAAAAGCTGAAAACTTATCTTTTATTCAGAAAAAAAGTCAAGGATGCCCACTCTCACTACCACTATTCAAATAAGTACTAAATATCTTAACCAGAACAACTGGGCAAGGTATAGAAATAAAAAGCCTCCAAATCAGAAAAGATTTTAAAATTGTCTCTGTTATCTGGTAACAACTTATTATATAGAAATACCTGAAGGCTTCACCAAAGACTGACTGTTAACTCTAATACTAAACAATTCAGTAAAATTTCCTAGCATAAAACCAACCTGATACAATATCAGTTGTATCTATTCACTATCATTAGGAATATCATTAGGAGGAAAAATAAGAAACAATCATATATAACATACCAAAAATAAGAAGCAATCATATGTACCATATTCAATAAAATGCTTAAGAAGAAATTAAACCAAGGTGATGAAATAATTGTACACTGAAGACTGTAATACATTAACTAAAGAAACTGAAGATACAAGCAAATGGTAAGATAGGCTGTTTTTAAATAGGAAGAATCATCTGTATTATCTATTCAAACAATAAAAAATGTACTTTTATTATTCTTCTAATGAATTAGCATATATCATATGAAATGTTGTTGCTTTTTCCACATGAACCATCTCTCTGATCTCTATTTTGTTCAATAAGTTGAAAAACAGTTCTTTATTGTGAGAGGATAGCAAATCTTCAATAGACTCATTCTTTTCCCAAAGAAAGAAAAGTAAATGTTTAATGCAATTGCAGAGATGGTTGGTATTGTTAGAATACAAATACCTAAGATAAAAACTATGCAGAATTTCTACAGTAGCACCCATTCTCATAAAATTCACCACTAGGAAACAGCCTCCATTTTACATCTCATTGCAGTTGAAAAGGCAATATTTCCCAGCAAAGCCCCAACATCCCTCTTCAATTTCAATGTGCCATTTTATTTTAAGGTTAATACATATTAATGATATATACAACTACAGAACACCAGCTACAATAGGATCTAAATATAGAGAAGGTAATTTTGTGGCTTCTATTCCAGTAGGACACCATCAGGGGAATCCAATCTGACCATATGTAAGATCTTCTTACTTTCATTTATTCATCCTGCTACTGCATCTGATCAAGCCCTTAAAGTGATAATGTTTTATAGTTCAGACTTGGTTTTCCTCTCACTGAATCTAATAGTCACCAAAATCTGGAAATCATAAAATTTAACCATGAAAAGGAAAATTATTATGAAAAACTGGAGGCAAGCATTAAACATCAATAAAGATTCTAACACTGAGTTAAAGCATATGTCAATCTGTAGGCATTGGCACATGCATTTATCTACTGTAACAATAGTATTGCTGACATAACAAATGCATTTGGATGACGAAGGGAAACAATGATTATTCTCAGTGGAACTATTTATCTAGGTATGCTGGACTATAGGGGTTGTGAAGCATGTTCAATTGCTAAAGTGTATACAGAGTGACAGTACACGACAGTTAAATAAGGAAACAAATAATAGATTTAATGATTGAAATGATAATTGCTCTTTATTTTCTGATAGACTATAATAACTCCATTGAGAATTTTAAAATGTGCTTCCTACAGGATATACTCCATTATATTATAATATTAAACTTTTTATGATCTTAATACTGATATAGATCTGTTGCTCTGAGAATAAGATAATAAAGTTGTATCTTTTAGAAATCAGCCTGTAATTTTAATGTTTGTGAGAATGGATAAACCCCATATATCCAGTCAGAAATATTGTGTTGCTTTGTTTGTTTTGATTTATCGTAGTACAATTTTCAACATTATCAGAAAATGTAGTAATGAAATAAATAATTCAATAAATTAAAAAGGTATGTAAGAGGAATTTTTTCTCTTAAAAGATGGGAAAACTAGAGGAAAGAATTCACGAAAGAAGGCAAAACATACTCAAAGGGTTAAAGTAAAATAATGATTCTAAATAGCAAACTATTTCCGACTTTCAGGTGAGTTTTCTCAACAAGTTCTTATATATTTATTGTTAAGACCATTAATAGAAAACAATGTATATAAACTGAAAATTTTTGTGACACTGAAGCTAGGACCCCAATATGGGCAGTATTAAAATAAAGACATTGGTGCCATTAACCTTCTCTGAAAAGCACAGAGGTACAAGAGGCTTAAACAGAAAGAGTACTTTCACTTTGTTGCAAATTCCAGGTCTTAACCCAGAAGAGAGAATGTATCACCTAGAGGGTGTGAAAAAGGAAATTGGAGCCTTTGGATTTTAGGAGAAAGAAAAAATAAATAAATAAAATAAAAAGGAAAGGAGAGGTGAAAGACAAACTTTTAGGGAGAGTAGAGACAAGAATGGCAGATAGATAAAGAATAGCTCTAGACTAGGCTGGGCAGAAGCCCCCTGGAAGAGTGAGTTGGTGATGGCAAGGAGTCCTGGTGGCCTGCAGAAGAGTGGCCAGTGTAGAGTGTGTGACAATGCAGCAAGGTGGCATAGTGAACTGGTACCTGGAGATGGCCAAGGATTTGGAAAACTGATTTGTGCATTAGCGATTGTAAAAAATGTGTGAAGCACTTGGAGAGGCGGAGCAGCGCAGAACACTGGAGAGAGAAAAAGCAAAGAGAAGATGCTGGTGAAAGATTGGACTTTGCAGAGTGCCTGCCCCAAGTTTGGAGGGACAAAGGGGCACCATCAGGAACACATGGACCTTTGGGACTGAAAATGGTGACTGGGATAGGATAACAGGCCACTTGTGACTTTAAGAACTTTTTATTTTCCCTGTTAGTTAAAAATCTTGTTAAACTGCATTTGAGTGGCAACTGCTTCGCGCAGGTGGTACAAACCTTAGATAACCTGGGTGGCAGAAGGTGCATTTTGAATGTGGCTTGTTGGTTGGTGGCTTCCATCCCTTTTGAACTGATTAGCAATACATTGAATTAAAAGGCAACACTGGATTGAAATTATGCAGCATATCTTTGTCGGGGTCTGAGAAAAGATTTTTCCTAAACAAAATAAGACTGTCACAAAGACCATAATGCCTTCTCCACTGCTACTAATTATCCAGGTCTTGTGAGTTTTGCTAGGGGGTTATCAATTTTATTTGTTTTTTTGAAGAACCAGCTTTTGGTTTTGTTTATCTTCTTGATGGTCTTCTTGGTTTCTATTATTTTATCTCTGCTTTTTTAAATTAATATTATTTCTTGTCTTTTGTTGGGTTATGGCTTTTTGAGTTCCTTTTCTAGTTCCTCGAGTTGAGAGATTAGTTTTTTCTTTGGTTTGTTTCTTGCTTTCTGATATGAGTCTGTATTGCTTTGAATCTTCCTCTTAATACTGCTTTTGCTGAGTTCCATTCATTTTGTAATGTTCTGTCATCTTTATCATTTGTTTCAGGTAAGCTTTGATTTCTTCTTTGATTTCCTCATTTACCCAGTAAATGTAGCCTTTAGTCTGTTGGTCAGTCTCCATGTAGTGTACACTTTCTTTATTTTCTTTTCCTCATTTATTTCCAGTTTAATACCTTTACGGTTATGGTCAGAGAAGGTGGTGCTATTGAATTTTTTGTATTTATGCATTTATGCCTATGGCCTACTATATGATTGATTTTTGGAGAATGATACATGTATATCTGAGAAGAAAGTGTATTCTTTTCCTTGGGGGTGCAGTGTCCTATAAATATCGATTAGGTCCAGTAGGTCTAGATCTTCCTTTAAGGTTATAGTGTCCCTGTGTAGTTTCTGTTTTTGATCTATCCTTTGGTGAAAGTGGAGTGTTAAAGTTTCCTACAACATATGTATTTTCATCAATGTTTTTTCAATTCCTCAAGTAGTTGCCATATGAATTTTGGCGCTCCCTCATTTGGTGAGTGTATTAATAATTGTAATGTCTTCCTGGTGGATTAAGCCTTTAGAATTATATAATCACCTTCTTTTCCCTTATCATTTTTCTTATTTTGAAGCCTGCTTTATCTGCTATAAGAATGACTACCCCTGCCTTATTTTTGGGGTCATATGCTTGAAGGATTGTTTTCCACTATTACTTTTAGTCTGTGCTTGTCTTTGAGGTTTAGATGTGTTTTCTGGAGGCAGCAGATGTTGGGTTCTCTTTTTGAATCCAGTTTACTACCCTATGTCTTTTGACTGATGAATTTAGGAGTGATTATTGATAGTTGTGAGTCTGAAATTAAGAGTGATTATTGATCATTGCAAATCTGAAATTGACTTTTTGGTGGTCATTTTAGAGTTATTTATTTCCTTTTTTTACTTTCTTTTTTTGTCTTTCCTATTTATTTTTTCTGTTGACTTTGGTATTGAGGTGTCTGGTAGTATTTTTTGGAGTTGCTTGCATAGGGCAACTTTTTTAAGACTGTATTTGTCTGTAAAAGTTTTTATTTTTCCATCAAAGGGAGGACATCTTCACAGGGTAGAATATTTTGGGTTGGCATTTATTTTCTTGAAGTTTTTTGTATATGTGGCTCTAGTCTCTTCTTGCCTGAAGTGTCTCTTCAGAGAAGACTGAGGTCAGACTGATACTTTTCCCCTTGTACATTATCTGTTTCCTTTCTCTAGTCCCTCTTATTATTTTTTCCTCATCTTGGATTCTTGGATGTTTTATAATTATGTGCCTTGCTGTGTTTTTTCTTTCATTAAAGTAGTTTGGTGTTCTCACTTCCTATATATCTACATGTTTTTTCTCTCTTCAGGTTAGGGAAATTCACTCCATTATTTCTTTAAATAGAATTTCAGTCCTCATGACTCTCTCTTCTCCCTCTGGGATTCCAGTTACTTTTATGTTTCCTTTTTTTAAGGTATCTAAAAGATCTCTGAGTTACCCTTCTGCCTTCTTCCTTTGTTTTTCCTCTTTGTTTTTTTATTGGACCTTTTAATTTCAGTGTCTTCAAGATTACCGACTGCTCTTGTTTCTTCTAGTCTTTTCTTATGGAATTGTCCTGCATTTTTTAATCTTGTCTAGTGCTCTTTTTATAATCCTGGGTTTCCATATGCCTTTTTTCAGGGATTCAATCTCTTTCTTCAGTTCCTCAATTGTGTTATCTTTCTTATTGCATTCATATCTGTAGATTTCTAACTCCTCGTGAATTTTTCTAATTTTGAGTTTGAGTTCTTCTCTTAACTTCTGACTGTCTTTGTTATCCCGAGTTTGAATTCCTTCTCTTGAGGGTCATGTCATTTCTTCTAAGTCATCATCATGGGGTTCTGGTGCTTGCCTCTTCCTTAGTGGTGAATTATTTCCTGAAGGGCTTGCTTGAAATTGCTTCTTGACTCAAGAAAATTCCTTAAAAGTATAAAAGAAAATTTGGTAATATAACTGAGTTTTAATTATAGAGAAATTATAAATATTAGTTTATTCTAGTGAAAGTGTTGCTCTTGTACTAAACTCTCGTGACACACTGATTTCTGTACCATATATGCATAGATTTGAATCACCTTTCCCTCCCCACCTTCCTTATCTCCCCCCCCCCCAGTCACGTTCAAGGACAGAAAGAGCAAGCAAACTTCATGTGTTTCTTATTTCTTTTTAAAAACCTTTTAATGTATAACTTTCCCGTTTTTTTGTTTTTTTTTTTTTTTTAAGAATTGCTTGTCTTGGAATTTTTAAACCATATCTCTAACGTCATATGGTTTTATTTAACAAATAAAAGCTACATCTCTATATCTGATATATTTACATTACTTTTCTTTTGTAGATAATTTATTTTTTTATAAGAGGCTTGCAAGGGTCAAACAAAAAGGGAAGAAAAATGAGGCTCAATTAAACTAGCCCTGAGAGAAGACTATAAAATTTTTAGCAGTCATTATCAAAGTGGAAGAAGGAATTTTCTTTGATAGATACTTAACAAATTGCAAATATTCTAAAATTGTTGGTTTAAACAAAATTTTTTCTATCCTTTCTAAAATTCTCTTTCATTTATTTCTTTATTTTACATTTTACCAAGAGAGTTGGTATATTGGTCATATTTTTTTAAGTGTATATTGGAATATTTCATCATTTATTAGATCAGCCACTAGCAACACTTTATTTGGAAACTGAATGAGAATAATAATGAGAATAATACTAATATTAAGACTACCCGGAAAGACAATCATCTTGTGATCAATCATAGTCTGAGATGATGATTGTTGGTTCAGTTTTGACTTGCAAATCTAATCATGAATAATGGTGACTTTTCAGCTGTTGTTTTCATGTTCATGAAAAAAAAAAAATGACAGCATTCACAGAGAGAATTACTCCTATCTATAAAACATTAAATACAACATTTAAAGGAAGAATCTGTTAAGTTATTACAATGAAACATTTTAGAAAAATTCCAAGAACAGAGTAAAAGTGCAAATGTGAAATTGCATTCCAAACAGTGTGCCATTGTTTTCTCAGTCTTCAGAGTAGTTGGATATCATATTATGGGCATAGTTTACTAAAAATTGATAGTTTATGACTTAGAAGTGTGAAACATGAGAAAGTTTGCAAAACTACACGACTTTCATGTAATCTTTTCCCAACTTTATCAGAGAATTGTTAACAAAAAATTTTTATATGTTTAAAGACTCAATGTAATCATTTGATATGCACATATATTCTGACATTGATTACCAAGATCAAGTTAAATTATTTATCCATCAACACCTAGTTGTTTTTATTATTTTATTATTTTCTTTTCTATTCCTATAAGCTCTGTTTGTTTTTTAATCCATATGAGAACATACATTGCTTTTCCTCCTCTGTCTGACTTATTTAATATAACATCCTTTATGTACATACATGCTCTTAGAAATGAGAGGATTTTTTTCTCTTAATGAATGAATAATATTTTGCTGTACTTGTGCACCATATTTTCTTTATTCATTCTTTAGGTGAAAGATTGTTTCCACATCTTGATTGTTAGCAAAACCACAATAAATGCAGCTACCAAGTCAAGATATCTATTGATTTTATTTATTCGGAGTGAATTGCTGAATAATATTATAGTTTTACTTTTCATTTTTTGAGGAACTGCTTGCTATTTTCCATTATTGCTGTAATAATTTATGTTCCCATGGAATTTATGCAAGGAATCCCTTTTCCACATTTTTCATTCTTGCCAACATTTGCTCTCTCTTGCCTTTTTGTTAGTAGATACTCTTGTACATGTGAGGTGACATTTTATTGTGGTTTTGATTTGAATTTTCTTGCTAACTATTCTGGTGATAATTATTGATATTGAGCAAACTTTAGTGTACCTGTTCATGCAATTATTTCCAATTTATATTGCTTATTGGAAATGTGTCTATTCAGTACCACTTCACATTTTTTAGTCAGGCGATTTGAGGTTTTTAAGTATTGAGTTTTAAGTATTGAGCTGTGATTTGAGTTTTTAAGTATTCATTTGCAGAAAGTATTGAGTTCCTATATCTTCTCATTAAGATATTTATGGCTTTAGTGTTCATAGTTATGTTTTTAGTCCATTTTGATTTATTTTTTTGTATTGTAAGATAAATGGCCCAGTCATTCTTTTGCATGTTTGTATACAGTCAATCCAAGGTCTTTCATATGAGTTCATATTTCCCATTGTGTTTTTGGTACATTTTTCCTACACTAGTTGACTTCATAAGAAGTATAATGCCTACAACTTATTTTTATCAGATCTCATTGGCTATTAGGGTATTTTGTGGTTTGGTAATAATTTTAGAAATCTTTTTCTTTAAAAATTTCATTGAAATGCTGATAGGGGCTGCATAGAATCTGTACATTACTTTCAATAGTATAGACATTTTAACAATAGTAATTCTCCAATTTGAACAGACTATCTTTCCATTTGCCTTTATCTTCAATTTTTTTCGTTAATGTCATATAGTCTTCAGTGTACAGATATTTATTTCTGGTCCTAAGACATTTTATGATCTAATGAATCAAGGTTAATAAGGAATTCATTAAACTTGGAAAGAACTGAAGAAAAAAATAAGAATATATCTATTCCAAGGTGCTATCTGTCTGTCTGTCCATCCATCCATCCATCCATCCATCTCTCATAATTCCCCTCTAAAAAAGATGCATTTATTTGTCTTCATTATCATTCTTGTCATTATCATTGCTTGTCTTAGATTTATTTCATTTCATTCATCACTTCAGTTTATTTTAAAAATAATTTGAACTCATGTAATATATGCCAGATCCTGTCCTGAAACTAATGATTTAATAATTAAAAAGAGATATCATCCCTAATACTGTGAGGAGTGATAAGACAGTACACAAATTCAAAATAATAAGGGAGTTGACCTAATCCTGATAAAAGTCAATGTAGAAGTGACTTTTGAATTGAGATTTGAAGGATGAATAGTAGTTAATTGGGGAAAGAGGTGAAAAAAGAACCTTTGCTAGAAGAAACATATTGTTTCTTGAATTGAACTTAAGGACATAAAAGGAGCATGTTATGCTGAATAACTAGAAGGTTAATATGAATAGAGGAAAGCACTTTTTAAAGAAGAGGGTTTATAGAGGGGTTTTGATGGAGACAGTATTATACTTCTGTTCAGAACGATAATTTCATGCTAATAATGAGTAAACTACAGATACAATTTTGGTAAGGAGACAGTAGTTGTGTATGGATGGCTGTGTTCTGGTTTGAATAGATCACTTTGATTATAAGGTAGAGAGTGAAATGATTGGTATCATTAACACAAATGGAAGGAATGTCATTGGATAGAATTGGGTCCACCATATTCACTATGATAGGAAGGAAGGAAACACATAACTAGGCAATTATAGCTATAATTGTAGGAGACAATATTTGCAAGCTAAGGCTTCTATTTTCTCACCCAAACATAAGAAAAACATGATAGTTATATAAGAAACAGGAAGAAAGTCTTAATGAAATCCTTATACAAATTAAAGGAAAGGAAAGTGAATAGCTTGAGGATAAGGTAGAAAATTCAGAATACACAATGTCATAAAAACCAAAACCACCAACCATATAGGGACATAAAAAGGGAAGGAAAAGTTATTGGAAATCCTTTAAAGAAAGAAAAAGAGAAAAGAATATAGAAAATTTTGATGATTCCGATAAATGCTATATAGTTAAGAAATATAGATTGTGAAATAGAAGGTTTTTTTAATTTTTTATTTATTAAGATGAAAAAGATTTTCATAGAGTGAAAAACGACCCTGGATGTTATAACTTTGTGTAGGCATCATTAATTAATCAGCTATCCCTAAACTTTATTACTAAATTTTAGAAATTAAACAGAAAAAGATAGGCACACTTTAGATATGCAGCTGGGCTAATGATGTTAATGGCAACAGACTTTGTTAAGATACCTCCCTGATACACAAAAGGTCAATATGAGTCTCATTCAATTTAACCAATCGCTAAGTGCAATTATTATTGGGCAATGATACTTGGTTCTATGCTCTTTTGAGTTTTTCAAGTTGATTACTTGTAGCTTTTGACTAAATTTAATGAACTGTAAGAACTAATGTATACACAAGAAAGGAAGTACATTTGGTGATTTCTCTGCATATATGTATTTAATTCATATTTTACAATTTAGATTCAGCATGGATTGCAATAAATGGATCTTCAGCAGTGTTACTAATAGAAAAATGAGCGTTGCCATCACCGGAAACATAGATTTTAATTCCTGTACAATTGCCATCGATTTTATCTCCAGAAATAACATCACAATATGTGCCAGCAGGAAGACCAGTTTGTAGTGTTAAAGACAAAGCCCTGTAAATAAAATTTAAAATTAACATGAATTCAACAAAGTTAAAAGCAAGCAAACATTCATGCTATCTTTAAAATAAACAATCAAATTGTCAAATATTTAGCAGTCATTCTCAGTGAGAAGAAAATCAATACACAAAGACTTCTCCCAATAGATTTGTCAGTACCAAAATCATACAGAAGATTTAGCAATCATCTTGTCAGTCATGGATATTAGAAGGAAAAAAAAGGCTGAGGAATATTAGTGAAAATTTAAGTGCACTGCTATCCTTAGATAAAAATACTCTTGCAATAAAAGAAATACTTTTAATTTGCCCCTATCTAAAGTTCAGAAAATAGTAATTACTTTCAAGAATTTAAATTGGATTATTCTTTTAAAAATACCTTTCCTTCAAAAGACTAAAATTCAATTGAGCCAGAGATAAACATTATATATCATTTTTTGTGAAAAAGTATTTGGTTTTCAATATAAAACCAAATCACAAATTTATTCTATTTCTCCCACCCACAACATACAGATTTAAAAGGACAAACCAGAGTTTCTTTTGAAAGAAAGAGGCATGTTTGGTTTTGTTAGTAAATCATAATCTCGTCTAGGCTGAAGTAATTTGAGTTGTGGTTGGACTTTAACTAAATTATTGAAATGGCTTGCATCTTCTATACATAAGGATATCAATATACTAGAGGCAGAATTTTTACTGGTGGAAAGTTAATATGGAGAAGTCTAAGAACTAAGAATTAAAATCTCTTGAAGTGAATCATTAATCACAAAATACATATTCTTTAAACCTGTGCTTTAAAAATAAGGTTATTTGTTACAGAGACACACAGAAGTGAAAAAAGACCATAGAACCAGATTCAAGAGTTATTAACAGAAAAAGATAGAAAAAAGCTATTTCAGTATTTTACTGAAGTATTTTTTATTTATAAAAATAAAGTTTTTCAAATTAAAATGAAAAAATATTTTAATATTACCTTTTAGTATTGCAGTAATTTTAATTTAATTTTAAAAAGATAATTTTAATGAAATTTTTAATCTTTTAATGAAATTAAAAGATACCCCTGTAAGACATGTATTTTTGTGATTTCATGACCTTTTTATTAACTGTTTAGTGTATTTTGTATGTATAAATCTGCCTTATAAATGCACATCATCTGCAAGCATGCACAAAACATAACTCAACTTAGAACAGAAAACTTTTACAGAAAGGTCATCAAAAGAATAGGAGTGTTCATGATTGCATTCTGGTCCTTTAAGGATCTCTATGATAATGTATTGACTAAAGAATTTTTCAGATATGAGAATCATTAATGAGCTGGAAAGAGGGAAAGAAACCAAGAACAGAATAGCTTAAAATATGTTTTCTTTTATTATATCTACTTACCAGTCATCATTGTTAAAAACAATAAATCCTTTGTTTCCTCTTCCAAATGCTACCTGGTTGCTGCCATTATCCCACCAGTTTGTAAAAGGCTGGCCATCCACCACATTACGGAACATAACCATGTTCCTGAAATCAAAAGTTGAATATTTCAAATCTAAAATAAGGTGTAAAGTGTAATGCTATACTTCTAATTTGGATATAGTGTTTTAAACCAACTTTCCTCTGTAAAAATTATCTAAGTTGAAAAATGAAATGAGATGTAGAATGTTTATTGTTAGAGGATATCTCTGTGTTAGTATCTTCACCTTATTTGACGCCATCGGTGTTCACAGACCCAGTCGTTGCCACAAGTAGTGTCTGGATTAATGGTGACGGCTTTAATGACTCCATTATCATTTGGTGGTCCAATCCAGTCATTAATGTCCTTATTCACAAAAAAAATAATTTAAAAATCTCAGATTCTTAACATTACCTCTTCTTTTCACAGCACATTAAACCTAGCAACTTAAGAATCTTCAGTAACTATTTCAAGTTCACTACTTCAGAAATTTTACAGTCAGATATTAAGCATTTTCCCAAAAATCCTCATTATATAGTGCCATCTTTAAAAAAAAAAGGGGGGGGGTGTAAGGCAAGATTGTCTTTACCCTTCCCCCCCAATAATCACACTTTCTTCATAGTATCACTCTAGGTGCTGCAATGACATTGAACTGCTAAGGGTTTTAGAGTCAGAAGTGAGAAGACTAAAACACACTCCATTACTACTACTAGATAAGAAAATGTAGTAAATATTCAGAACATCTTTGTGACTTATTCTCTTCTATAAAATAAAGTCATTGCTTAGTTGTTATAAGAGCTAAATAATATCTGTTGAAATGTCTTGTATCCCACTGTCAGGTAGGTATTAGTTTCTTTCATTCTCCATTTGGATAAATCATTAAATAATTCATCACAATAGTCCTCACTGAATGAATCAAATGTTACAGTGTCTTTCTAATTGATACTTTAGAAGGTGATTATAGATAATACTAGGCAAAAATAAACCAGAAATAAAAAGACAAATACCAGATGGCATCACTCTTATGTGGAATGTAAAGAACAAAACAAAAATTTGACAAGAACAAACTAAAAGCAAACTCTAGAAAGCTAACTGTAGTATAGCCTACAAGATAGTAAGAGAAGAAAGAAAACAGAGCAAAGAGAAGACTTGGAGGACTACATGTTGGAGGACTACATGTACTTTGGTGTTGGGGGTGGTGTGGTAACACACATTTAAAGAGATTGATACACTAATTTTGAATGATACACTGTGTTGTAAAGCAAAGTTACCTGACTAAAAGAAGGCAATAATAGAATTGTATCTAATATGGTTGACAATTTCTGTCTCAAAATAATGTGATGAAAGTTGATAAAAATCAAGAGTTTTTATCAAGAAGCAGTCTTAGAAAAGTAGAAATGCAATTGGGGAAAAAAGTGGATACACATCATAACTTGGATATTAGAAATAAGGTCAATTAGTGGAAATTATATGTTGACTCAATATCAAATAACATCTCCTAAATATTAAAACGGATAATAGAATGAACTGTTTTACAAAGAGGTAGACTTCTCAAATTGAAAGACCTCTAAAAGATATTAGAAAAAATCTGTCTGGTTTGCAGGGATGAAAAAATGATTCTTTATACAACATCAACTTACTTTTCCATTCTCAAAATATCTTGGCCAACGGAAACTTGACATGACTCGTGTAAATCCGTAAGGATGAGCAAGCATAAATCCAACTCCCATTTTGTACAGTCTGAAAAATTTTAAATGATATCAACATAGAAGGAACGAATATTTATAATATCATACAATGATAGATTAAAAAAGTGGGTGAGGTGGTGTGGGGTGATCTTTGTCTCCTACCTAGGATCCCAGAAGGTAAGAATAGATGCTCCTCCAGCTCCATGGCCTCTCTGATTGTCATGGTTATCCACAAACACCAGGGCTCTGTCAGAAGGCATAAAACCCCAGCCTTCTCCCCAGTTCCTAGTTTAAAGAAAAGGAAAAATACATATAATTTTTCATATATAATCACAAATATATCTACACATTACACACTTAGCCATGTACATAGAATTTTGCAATGGTAGTCAAGTAAACTAAGTGTACACTTTTTCCAGTATTATATCCTCAAATACAATTCTTTTAATAATTAAATGGTCATTCTGTCAAATTACTACAGAGGCATAGATAAATATATACCAATACAACCTGTGTATGTTTATATATGCACATTTGTACTACAATTACATTAAATGCATAAAATTTTTATTACAAAATATCCTTTTAAAGACATCTGCATATTAAAATTGAGATGGTACTCAGAAGGGTCGGTTTCTATAAAATATCCATACACAAAATAGAAATTCTGTTGGTCATTTTCTACGTACTCAATAATGACAGAATCATTTTAATAATAATCTGAAAATTAGAGACCATATGCAAATATGAATCAAATCTAAGATAGCCTTACAAGACACAGAGAAAAATTTCCAAGATATGCTTTTGGATATTAGCATACTTTCCTGTGATTTACATTATCAATAATAATGATAATAATACTAATAAATAATCTATTGGAATTTAGGAAATTATATACAGTATAAGTGAAGAAGTTAACACATAGGGATCAAACAGCCTGGAGAAAAGGAGATGGTCTTCTCTACCATAGGAATCGTCACAATAAAGGATGCTGGAGATCAACACCACACGCCTGCCCTAAAGAAATTCCTGATGTACTTAGCCTGGCTACCTGCCTCAAAATTTTTCCTGGAGATCTGAGGTGCCTGGTCTGCTGTGTCTCAGGACAGCAGGAGCTTGGGTACTGACCCAAGAAAAGAACATCACTCCAGAAAAGCAAAGGAAGAGACCAGTGGGTCAAGCATTGACCAATGACTTGCATCGTTTGAGGAGTCAGAGTGACCAGAGTGGGGATGGAAGTAATTAGGGGGACATACCTAAGGGGATCAATAACTATACAAATATGACAATGTATTGTGAAAATAAGAATTAATAATTATAAAAATTTTTTAAAAAGAAGATAACACATTGGAAGGAGTAACAGATCTGTGAAAGAATACAAAGTCAACTCATAGTTACTTCAGGTAAGCCATCTTCTCGCCATTCCACTTGCGCAGCACTGTGCCCAGTTTAGCTCCATACTTGAATTCGGTCACACGGCCATTTCCAAAGTATTCACTGCTTGTGATTGCCTCACCACCCAGATCGATCACCTAGAAGGAACGTGGGAGAAAATATCACTTTAACTAAGAATATGAAATGATATTCACCAGTGAATCTATAGAAATTGACCAAACAATGTATATTATTTAAGATGCCCAAAATGATTTTCATTAACTAGATTCCCATTTACAGTTTTGCAGAAGCACATGCAGCACTTAATATCTGGCCCACAACATTTCTAACTAAGTAAAAATGTCATATTGATGAAGATTAACACATTCAATTCTCCAGAAAAAAATAGGCAAAGATATAATCATTATCACAACCCTTTTCTTCTTGTGAAAAAGTTGTTGCACAGAGAGACTAATCAATTAGCCTAAGTGAGCACAGCTAAAAATGCTATAGCCATGATTTAAACTTAGATTGGCTTAAGACAACAACTATATTATTGGCTTTTTTAATGAACTCTTGAGGGATGATGGATGATACAGAAATACTTACAGCTAAAATAAACCATTTGCACTCTCTTAAAACCACTTATAAAGAAGTTTGAATAGAACAGGATTCCTATAAATTATCCTTATTTTATAAAAATGGTTCAGTAATTAACTCTCAGAAGTTTTATTTAATTAAAATTTGCCACATCATTTCTAATAAGTTAATAATATTATTGCATACATATACACACACACATTGCATTACCTCCTGGTAAATGAAAGCTCTACTTCCTGCAGGGAACCACTTTGTGTTTAGATTATGCAATTTATCCAAAATTGCCTTCATGTCTCCAGGCCACATGTGCTTAGAAGCATCAATTCTGAATCCTGCCACTCCTATATCAATGAGCTTGTTCAGGTACTCAGCAACCTTGCCACGCACATAATCTTTCTCCAGAGCAAGGTCAAGAAGACCAACCAGACGACAATCTCTGACCTATTGAGGTAAAATTTGTGTGAGTTAGATATAAAACATCATTTATTTGAGATTTGTTTTCAACACACATTTATTTATTTCAAGGCATTTCTAGAATGTCTTCTTTTACTGGATACTGGGAATGCTGACATTCTAGTAGGAACACACCTTTGAAATATTTTTGAGTGTAAAAGTGGAGAATGTACAAAATGAAGGGAATGAGCTTCTTCAGTGACTGAGAAATGTTTAAAATATCAATATTATTTAAAAAAAATTTTAAAGTCATAATTGAAGTCCTATTTTTCTAAGGATTCTAAACAAGTATATAAAATAGAAATCTATAAACTGTGTGTAGATAATGAAATGCTTATTTAGAGCTGTATTCAGATTAACATCTTTTTAAAAGATTACCTGAGCAGCATCATTATAGTTCTCAATGTCTCCACTGCCAGTTCGACATTTACCATCATTAAAATCCCAACCAGAGAAAGGGACGGCTGGAAAATCCCGACTTCCAGGGTTGAAGTAACTTCCGCAGGTGCTGCTTCTTCCTGCACTCACACCATTTCCACACATGTGATTGATCACAGCATCCACATAGATACGGACCTGGAATGAAAAGTTTACATTTCAGTTTGACTTACAGAAATGTAGACATCTGTAAAATTATTGATTCAAATTTATAACAAGTTAATAATACTCCAAAACCTTTATGATTTTAATATTTAGTTTCCTACGTCCTAAAAAGTATCAAAGGAATCAATAGGAACTTAAGATCTATAGTGCATTCTAGTTACAGTTCAGGTATCTAAATATATAATTTAGAGAATCCAAAATGACCAGAACTATTAATAAATGCAAAAAGCCTTTTGGAGGTAGGTAAAAATAGCTGATTCAGGAAAACTTATTTTTTTTTAAACTTCATATTTTTTTAAACAGAGGTTGCCATTCCCTACTTTATATATACTAAATGTGTGTGCATGCTTGTGTGTGTATACAATATAAATTATACTAGTGTATATATATTTAGTGTCTATATAGTATATAGAGTATATAGAGCATATACATTTAGTGTATATACAGTATATATATATATATTCTATATACTATATCATATAGTATATATAGTATAGTATATGGTGCATATATAGTATAGCATATAGTATATAGAGTATATACATAGAGATAAGGTGTATATATATATACTATATATAGAGTATACATACTCTATATATACTATATAGAGAGTATATACATAGAGATAGGGTATATATACTATATATAGAGTATATAAGTGTATATATCAAATGTATATATAGCATATATTTAATATATAGCATATATACTATAGTATATACTAAATATATATTCTATATACTATATATTCTATATACTCTATATATATTATATATACACTATATATAGTATATATTTTATATACTATATATATTCTCTATAATATGTACTATATATATTATATATTATATATACTATATATAGATTTTATATAGTATACATACTATATATCCTATATACTCTCTATATAGTATATATACTCTTCATATATACTATAGTATATATACTCTTCATATATACTATAGAGAGAGTATATATAATAGCTATATGTCAAGATAGATACTATATATTTGCACACACAATGTGATATACAGTATGTATACCATATACATTATATATAATATATAGTGTATAGTATAGTATATGTATATATACTCATACACAAAATGATATGTTGCCTCACACTCTGCTCCTCAAGAGAGAAAACATAACTAGTTACCATCAAAACAGGTTAGTTGGAAAAAGACCAAAGAATTAAGTGTGAAGACACAAGTTGCACAAAAGTGATAGCAAATATTTTAACTGAAATTTTCAATTCCTAACTAGAAATGTGTTCCCTAATGATATACTACAGGATTAAAAGTTGCTATTCTGTGCTAGAAATACTTTCAACTTTATACTTTAACTTACATATTATTTGGTAGATGAATGCATATAGGCAGATTTTTATAAAAGTCAAACATAGATAACAATATATTTTTACTTGAAGCTAAAATATGACATAAACTAAAAATAGGAAACACATTCTATTAAAAATAATGAGAGAAGAAAGACAGTAGTATAGAATATTCTAAAAGTATTTTTAGTTCACTTACACCAACGTTGTTACATCTAGTCACCATATCTCTGAATTCATCTTCATTTCCAGATCTTGTACATAAGTTGTAACTAATGGGCTGGTATCTTTCCCACCAAGGTCTTGAAGGGCTATAAATAACAGCATTTTCGTTGGGTGGAGAGATCTATAAAGAAAATAATGATACAATCTTATTTGTCAAATTATGATTTTCTTTGTATCTCTGAATACTCTAGAAACTAATCAATAGTCTAATATTACTTTGGAAGCATTGGATATGCAACTATATTTCTTTACAATCCCTGAAAACAGTAGTAGAGCATTTGAAATGTCCTGATAAAGATTCGATCAGAAAAAAACATAAACTTGCCAACAATAGTAAAGTTTTTCTTCTGCAGAAATTCATTTTACTTTGTATACTTCCCTATGAGGTGAAATTCTGACTCAGCTCCTCAGACACAGAGCATGATACCATTTACTAGCTAAGCTATAGAAAACCCCATCATTTAACTATGAATAATACTCACCTGGACCCCTCCAAACCCTTTGGGAGCTAAATATCGTTCACATTCAAGAGCAATGTCAGCCCAGCGCCACTCAAACAGATGGACTATAGATGTCTTTCCTGGTTTGGTATGTGGGTCATACTGAGCCCGGCAGAACCCAAAGGCTAAAAGCAATACTAAGAACTTCATTTTGCTTTGAAGTCGGCTGTGTTCTCTCCAGCAATTATTTATATTCCTGCAAGAAGCATGTTTTGCAAAGTAATTATTAACATGAAGATTATCAATAATAATATTAACAGGTGAAAAACTTCAATAAAATCTCCCAGGAAAACAAACGGAATGTTTCCTTATGGAAAAAATATTAACCTTTTGAAACACTGCCAGTTTATACATAATATAAATATGTGTTACTGAGTTGGGATTAGATCTTACTCACAAATTCTTCTCTAGTGGAAAGAAAATAACAATAAGAGCTAATTGTACTCAGAGCAAAATATTGTTTAAACTATTTGCAAATATTTGTAATGCTTCCATTTCAAAAAGAAACATGATATCACATCAGTTATTTTTCATTCTGAACTCAAATTTTCAGTCATTTAGAATTCTACAGAAACATTGTAGAAACTCTTTGGGAGTTAAATAGTCATGAATTAGGCAAATAGACCATATTTCTCCTTTCATCAAAATATGTGGTCAAATCAATGACTATAGCAATAAGCTATTTCCCTTCTAGTCAAACATCTTATATATGATGAAACACTTGATTTAAGAATCTACATTACTTTTCTACTTAATGTAAGTGAATTCTATGAAAGGGAATAATAGAACAGATGGGAAAAACTTAACCCATCAAGTACTAACTGGGAGTTGATTTTATGCTATACTTCTGGATGATGTTTGGGATGCTAAAAAAGGCATGCAAGATTCTTGGTCTCAGAGACCTTACTTTTGAAGGAAAAAGAAAGGAGTTACAGGAATAGGTAATAGTCATAAAACAACTTAATTTAGCAATCAGAGCAACTATAAAATAATAAGAGTAAAAAATAGAAAGCAACATTGCTAACACTATATTTTAGACTGTCAAGGAGAGCACCTCTGAGAAAATTATTTTCTTTTGAAGGATTCACAGGAGTTAGTTATTTGAAAATTAGAGAAAGAGCAATTTAGATAGAGGAAAATACATCAATATAAGTACAGGGAAAAGTCAATGTAAATAAACAATACAATAAAGTGAGTGAATGGTAAAATGAGATGAGATTAGAGAGGCAGGCCAGATTACAATTTAGTGGTAACCAGAAGGGAAGGCAGAAGGAAGATGAGTGGATAAACCAGGTAAAAGGGATCAATTTTTATGGTTAAAAATAGAATTAAACTGTTAGTTATAACTTCATGTCGCATATACCATGTTGGTTTATATTGATGCACACCTGACACATATATAATGCTGTAATAAAAGACAAGTTCAATAAAGTATAAGAAATATTTTTGATAAGCCAATGCAGATAAACAATATGTTTAAAAAAAGGGGGGAAAGTGAAATGAGATACAAGAGTTGGTCAGATCATGAAGTACCTTGTAGAACATAAAGGAAAAATTACTGAGTGTATAAGAAGAACTTAGCATATAATAGACTTTAAAAAGAAAATTACTCTTCCTGCTATGGAAAAAATGAGTTTTAGGAAGAAAAGAGTGGAGGCAAAGGAATCAGTTAACTTTTTCAGTGGTGTAGGAAAGAGGTAAGTGGCTTGCACTAGGGAACTGGCAAGATATAGTTCAGAGTTAGTGAAGTAGTACATGATTATATATGGATTAGAGCTGAGGAAGGAAGGACAGAGACAAAAATTTAAATATTTGGTGATGTTAGCATTTATATGAGGAAATACTAGCTTTAGGCAAGGATAACTAAGAGTGCTACGTTCATTAATTATTCCACTAGCAATGCTAAGGTTCTCCTTCATTCCTTCCATCAGTGCATCAGGTGAACACTCATTATTTTTCTTCAATTTGTGCTACCATAACAAGAATATAATACCTTTGATGACTTAAACAACAAAGACAGACAAATATCAACCTATGCAGTATCTAGCTCCAAGTTCATGATATTCTGATATCATCATGTAGTGGAAACCAGAGACAACTCTAGTCTCTTTCTCTTCTTATAAGGACACTAATTCCATAATAGTCCTCTTCCCATATGACTTCACCAAAATCTTATCCCCCCCCCAAAAAAAAAAAGAAATCACCACGTTTCACATATGAATTGGGAGTAGAAAGCAAACACATAGTCCATAATACCTACTCCTTGCAAAACTAAAGGTTTCTATGATTTTACAAGCAATTTTATCCCCCTCTAAGATTTCAAATGCTTTCCTTCTGTTTTTGTGTACCAGTTAACTATTCTTCCTAGATGTAGTTGAAGTAACATCTTTAAGAATATTAACCTGATATCCTCAGATCAATTAAAATAACTTTTTAACTTATCTGACATTATTAAACTTATTTATTTTGTCTTGCAAATATATTGTAAATAATATATGCTCTTCATTCTAGACGAATCTTAAGGAAAAACAAATAGCATCATGGCTTATGTGATAAGTACATCATTAAGCATACAGACTAAATTTCAGATATAGTGCAATTCATTGACATAACTTGGGTTATACTGTCACTGTTTTTTTTAAATAAAAGTATTGTGACAGAAATTGTATAATGAAATTTACTTTAATACTTGCAAAAACTTAATGCACATGAAGGATTAAAATCCCAAGAGACTGAATAATTTGTCAAGCTCATATAGTAGTATCAAGGCCAGAATTTGATGCAGGTACATCTATAAAACAACAGCCTTTATAATATACCAATTTTTGTCATAAAATTCTAGAGTGATGATCCCTACTATAGAAGTCACATCAACATCTGTTGATTAAGCTTTGAAATAGGCTTACTATAAACAGAGACAAGTGTAAAATATACTCCAAATTTGGAAGAGTTAGTGTGCAGAAATAATGTGAAAATATTGATATTTTTTTGTTTTTATGTCAAAATAATATTTTGTGATAACAATAGGCTAAATATAATAACATTTTAAACAGTAATTTCTAAAGGAAAAAGATGATGATGAAAACTTTGGAGTAGTTAGGTGGGTTGGATATCAAAAGAACTAAGATAGAAACTACTAAAATCAGTGTAGTAAACAGGGCAGTGATGGAAATCTGAACTAAGATTATAGAAATGAGAAAAAAATAGAAGAGTCGAGTCAATTGTAATCAGTGGCACTCAGTTCTATGTTCTGGTAACTATAGTTCACTGAAGTCTTCTCCTACACAGACTATGAAAATGGTTTATTCTTTTTTTTTTTTTTTTTTTTTTTTTTTTACCAGCAGGATGTTAATAAACAAAACACAAGCAGAAGTTTGATTAACATTTGCCAAATTGGTCTTGATTTCTTGAATCTTGGAGATTACTGAGCAATGAGGATAAATGGGAAGAAAGACCACATGGATAGATTGAACATCCCTGGGCATTCACCTCTGCTGATCTACCACTAAAAGAACCACTGAGCCAAACCATATATTTGTGAGACATAATACATATTACTGCTCATCATTAATCCACTAATACGGAGAGGAACGATCTAATAAGTGTGCAGAAGTCTTCTAGAGGAAATGGCAGGCAATCAGATGTAGGGTAATGGAGAAGAGAAATTCAAAGGGAAGTCTTAAGATTTAAAGTTAAGTGGAAGAATGACAATGTCACTGTTATTCATAGCTCAATCTAGAGGCAGATGTGGTATAGGAAAACTGAAGTGTTAATGCAGGGATATTGTGAGTAAGAAGGATTTTTAAAAAGTAGATGAGAAAAAGAGAAGAAAAGAAAATTGGGGGCTTTATTTTGTTTTACATTTTAAAAGAGGTTTATTTAAAAAAAAAAAAGGAGAAATGTGCATAGACACAGATGGGCAGGTGCTACTCCTTTGCAAAGGAAAAATCATTTGTGAAAAGAAACACCTGTATATTGACAGGGAAGTAGGAAAATTTGATTTGGAAGTTTTCAACGAAGCAATTATAGTATCAGCAATAGCATGTGAAGTATTTAATAAGTGTTTGAACACAGAGTTAATCAGTCAGAACAAATGTCATCCACAAGCAAGCAGTATTCCAGGCCAACCAATGCACACAGGCTGAATTAACAGACCTGGAGAACTGAGCTTTAAAAATAGAGACTGAAAGCCACATTATCAATATGGGCAAACCCCACCCCCTCCTCCAACCAGTCTATAGGATGAGACAGGTAAGAGGGAGCCTTCAAAATAGGGAGAAGACTTTCATTACCAGAGGAATATTTTTCAAAAACAAATAAAAATTAAAAATTGCAAGGGCATAAAACAATCCAAGTGCCCCAAAACTGACAAATGGCTCAAAAAGATGTGGTATATTTACACAACGGAATATTATTCATCAAATAAGACAAACTTAAGTCATTTGCAGCAACATGAATGGAACTAGAAGGAATCACGTTAGCAGAAATAAGTCAGAAAGGAAAAGAGAAATACAGGATGGTTTCACTTATATGAGGAACATAGGGAAAACAAACAAACAAAAAACAGAAAAGACAAATCTAAAACTGTGAGCAGAACTGAAACATAGAGTAAGAGGGGGAAGAGAGTAAAATCAGGGAAGGGATGGGCACAAGAGATTAACATGATTCACTGGTGATAAGGTGATGGGAGAACCTCAGGATAGACAACAATGTAATATGAGTGTGTATGTGTGTATGTATAGATATACATGTGTGTGTAATAAAAAAATTTTAATTAAAAAATAAAAATTACCAAGAGTAACTAGATCTGGATGAGTATTATAAAGAGAATAGATAGTGGATGGTACAAGACTGCTAGAGTTCAGAGAAAAGGAGCATGAGAAGAGCTTTGTTCTTGACTCAAAGCTCCAAATGTTAAAATGTAATTGTTAAAGACATGACCTTAGATGTTAGACAAACTATATTTTCAAAAGTGGCCAAATGTGGCCTTGTCTTTAATCACATGTGTGCACCTGCAAAATAATCTCTTCAATTTTATCTATAAACTAGGTAAAGTGTATGTATTTCATAAAGCTGTGTTGATGATGAAATGAATTAACACAAATAAAGCTGCCATCCCAAGCATGGATATAGTAAAAGTGCAAAATACAAGATATTTGGTTGCTGTAAAGTTTTTATTACTGTGTTGTTATTTTTATTACTAATACTATAAAATACTATAAATAAACTCATGCTCTTTTCCTACTTTCAACTATCATTTAGACATTACTGACTTTTTTACTCCACTCTTCCAAATTTTACTAATACTCTTAATCTCTCAGAATTATTTTCATATTCCCGAGAGGGACAGATGGTGATAAGAAGGAACTGGAAATGTTTTCCACCTGTACTTTTTTCCACATTTTATCTTTCTTTTAACCACCTTAGAGCTTCTAGTAAGCAGGTGTTGGTTTTGAAATATACTCGTATCGTTTCCTCATTAGTTAACTGGAGCTGTTCTTATGATAACAGATTGTTTCATAATTAATTGCACAGTGTTATTAAAATTATGGGTCACTAGCAGCATAATTTAGGGGATTTTATTAGCACATCAGCATAGTGGAAATATACAAGTATATGATGAGCTGCTGTCCAAAGCCAGACGTTGTTATATACTTTTTCAGTGAACCTTAGTCAATATGAAGTGCCATAAATTCTATAGGAGAGACTTTGAAGCAACTTTTTCATTTCATGAACTAAAATCTCAAAACACTCTTGAGGTTTTTTGGAATAGTGACAGAAGTGAAAATAAGTACTTGAAATCATTTTGTATTTTTTTTTCCCCTTTATTCTAAAATGTTTCTCCTTAGAGGTAGTCACTTATTAATGTTAACATCATATACATCATAAACATATTTCCTGATCACTCTATTAGGAGAAATTTTCCTTTTATTCTATAATTCAAATGAATACTATAATGTGTGAAATGAGATGTCTTGGGAATTCATTAACAATATAAAATTGGACATATGATATTATTCTAACTACAAAGTCATACTCCTTAAGGGAACTTTATATTGACTTGTCTATAAAATTTATCCTGTGTTAAAAGATAAAAAAAAAAACTCAACTCAGTTATCCATGAGATTGTTAGTTTCTGATGTTTACAAGTGTTTTTTCTCAATCAGTATGAGACATCTATATGTCCACAATAAGAATGACATTTTAGAACATAAACTGTAGTTTAAATTCAAGATTTCTCTTAACAATGAAAAGCATAAAAGTTAGTTACTTGGCTTAAGGTCTACTTAAATCCCACCAGTTATGAATGTAAATAAAGCAAAAGAGGTATATTAAATTATTATTCAAAAGCAATAGTCAACAAACTTGAATCTCTATACATCATGTCTACCCATCTAAATGTCACTTAGCTATATAAAAATCATTTATTTACAAAGTTCATTACATCTGTATTTGTTAATCACATGTCTAGCTCTGTTTTTTTTTTTTTTACTTCTATTTTCTCAGCATTCAACTTTCTAAATCTTTAGATAGTATTACTACTAGAGTATTCAGTTATTAGTGGTTTATTGTACTAAAAACATTCATAGTTTCTCTAAGTTTTACATTAAATTAGCACAATCTTCTCACAAAAGCATATTAATCATGAGTCTCCCTCCTCCCCCACTCTGCCACCCACAGAAAATGAACCAAATCTCAGGATAATAATTCACAAAGTGAAGGTTAGAGAAAAGAAAAGAAGGCAAAGATATTCAATCAAGTTTGCTTACAAGATTTCTGAAATGAGAGACACATTATGAGCCAAGAAACATAAACGCTTCAATGTCACTGGAAACTGAAACTTGAGTTGTCAACAAACCTAAAATAGATCGTGGAATATTGGACTACCTCAAAGCATATGACAGAAACCTTTAAAAACAAAAACGGGGGTGGGGGTGGGGAGAAGTATGAGATACCCAAAATACACTGAAATAGCTTACCACATTGTCTTGAAACCAACAACCTCTCAAATCCTCTGGCAGTCTTTTCCAATCAGAAAATAGCAAAATCACACAGTTGTGGTTTTGCTTTCTCTTTAATGAAGGAGAAATGCTGAAGTTGGGACTTTACAGCTCTTCTAGAATCAACTTTCTGTCAGTGTGTGCTCTAGTGATTCCACCTTGTTTCTTCAAATCTACTTTATATATATAGATATATAAAAAAAAAATTTTGACCTCAACTCCAGGAAGATAACCAATCACTATCACTATCACTACCTCACTGGTCACTATCACTACGCTTCACTGACCAACCTATCTCCACTCTATTGCTCAATGTACTGCCCTGTTACCTTTCTTCTGATTATACCCTAACTTGCCAGATAAAGCTTGATTTTGAGATGGACACTAAGATAAGCACCTGCTAGATTTGAAAGTTTAAGATAAACACTTAAGAGTTTAAGATAAGTTTAAGATAAAAGTTTAAGACAAGTAGGTTTCAGTGTACCAAAGACATTCCTTCACCTACCCCCCTCCCCCCCCAAAAAAAACTTGATTTCAAAAGGAAACAGCTGCTGAAGGAGAAAGCAAAGGGAACAAACAATAGCTCATAGGTAGGATTAAAGCAAGACTTCAGCAGCGTCTGGCAGAGCAGGAAGCCAGAAGCCCATTTAGAAAGACAATATAATGTAGTCTTAAAAAGTTACCTCAGGGTTGTCCTGCTTGAGACCCCCTCTCTGCAGGTGCCCTACTCTTCTCTTTTTCTTTAATAAATCCCTAACTTTTCCGTAGTTCCTTACCAAAAGGCTGTGGTAGCTCACTTGATTATTTGAAGTTTCAGCTTTCAAGAGCTCCTTTTGGGCGACTTTGTGAACCTCTTATTTCATTTTCTCTTTCAAGAATACTAGAATATCCTCATCTACAGTCAACTACTCACCCCCTATAACAAATTATATAAATCTAAAGCCAAAAAAAAAGTTTGCTAAAATAATGTTGACAACAATTTAGAAAGTGGTAGTATGACTAGAATGTAAATGAAGTCTCTGAACAAAAGTCTGGCTTTGAATCTGCACTTTAGTGTTACATGACTTTTAGAGAAAACATTTAAAATCAATAGATTGTATGAATGGGTCCTCATTTAGAAAGCTGAAATAAGTGTACTCTTCATATGCTAAAAACACAAAAGTAACTGACAACAGATAAAATATTCATAATCCCTGTCATTTCATGCATCCATAAATGCAAGATGGAATTACAATCATATCCAGTTTTAAGGAAACTGAACCAATGGGAAATGAATGCACTTGTCAATGATCAAATTTTATTTAAATTTGAGGACCTAAATTCAAAACCCAGTGTCTAACGCTGTAGTAAGTTCTTAGCTGCTACCCAGTTCTGTGGTCTCCCTAATGTGTTGTCACTGAAATAAAATCAAAATATATGAGACGATATGAACTCTGGATATATTTATGTAGTTAATATTAATAAAGTTTGAAGAGCAGTAGATTAATTTTCAAATTCCTTAGTTTTCAAATGTTCGCTCTAAATGAGATAGATTGTTCTCTGTTAGTTTTCATTCCTGGTATCATAACCATGAAAATATTCAGTGATCCTCTCAGCAGGTGAATTGGACATCCCTGCCCTATGAATTTGGGAGTGTCCTAGTTGCTTCATTAAGGAACTGCAAGCAGAAGTAATATGTTCTACTTTCGGGTCTGTGAATCCTAAAGCATATGTCAAATTAAAGATTTTATGACATATTACGAAGTGACTAATGTGAAATCTCCTTGCTGATACGAAAAGCACATGAACATTAAACCCAGGTATTGTAAACCACTGAGAATTATTACAAATTTGTCCCCACAGCATAAATTATTGTATCCTGATTGATACTCACTAAATTCCTCTAACTCTCTGATTCATAGGACATTCTATATGAGACATCCTTTCTTTGGAATGTAAAATGTTAATACACAAGTAAATTACAGAATAAGGGAATATTAACATTGAAAGAAATTACTAGAACTAGTTCAGTAATTTCCAGCTTTTTAATTCACAGTACTCAGTGTAGTTTCATAAAAATGTATAAAAACATATTTAATATAAAGACATGAAATTCAGCTCTATAAATTTTACCATTAAACACTTTTGTGTTTTTTTTTAATTTGGAGCCTCATATATAATTCTAAACTTACTTCACTAACAGAAAACAAGATCTAGAAATGAGGTATCATTTACTTTGAGAAACCACTTTAAAAACACCTTTTGCCTAGCAAGTAGTTTAAAATATAAAAAAAGGCACTTTTTTCAGTCTTAGTTTTCAGCAACCACTATTACATCTAATATAATTTAAAAGTTGTACATTTTATATGATACATGGGTGTCTGAAAGTAAATGGCATTTAAATTCATGTAGGAAACTAATTACTAAGGATACTCTCAGAAAGTAGGAATGAAACCAAGATTAAGAGTTGTGCTAAATGAACTTGAAGCCTTATCTGCAATATTTCAACACATTTGAACAAAAAAAAATACATATACTGTTGATCTTTGAACAACACAGGTTTGCAAGGGTCCACATGTGTGCTGATTTTCTTGTAAACAGATGTTGTTGACTTTTGTATCCAATAAACACAGTGCAGTGTTGTAAATGTATTTACTTAATAATAAATACTAATATTTAATATTAATATTAATAAAAAATCTTATTATGAAACCACTTTATGAGGTTTTTGTAATTAGGTCTTTGTAAATATGACTAAAAATCACATTTTTAATGTGACTGGATGGTAAGATTAGCTTTGTGGTCCCTATATACCGCTACATATATCTTAGAAAGAAAGGAAGAAATTTAATAAATAGAAAGATAAGTAGCCATGTGACAGAGTGTAGTGATGTGGTTATATGTTAAGGAAAAGTGGCATCCAACAGAAGTGGAAAAAACTAGGTTTGGACATTTCCTTGGAGTCTACAGAAATTACAATTCTTACTATTACCTTAATTTTGTCTCATAAAAATGGTTTTAGATTTCTGAATTTTGTATTTCTAGAACTTTGAGGGAATAAGTATTTGTTCTCTGAAGGTGCTAAAATTGTTGGGTTAGAGTGGACATAGTCAACAACAGAAATAGGTACTCTTGTGTATCAGTGGTTGCTTTAAAATTCAAAACTGGAAACAATAAACACTGGCAAGTCCAGAGAAAGGAAACCCTCTCATACTGCTGATGAGAATGTAGTTTAGCTCAGTTAGTAAGGAAAGTAATGTGGAGCTTCACCAAAACTCTAAACATGGATTTACCACATGCCCCATTGATTCCACTCCTAGGAATCTACCCAAATAACACAAAAACAAATGTATGCCATTTGTGGCAGATATGGATGGAACTAGAAGGAATCATGTTAGCAGAAATAAGGCAGAAAGAAAAAGAGAAATACAGGATGGTCTCACTTATATGAGGAATATAGGGAAAACAGACAAACAAACATTTAAAACTGCTAACAGAACCAAAGCATAGAGTAAGAGGGGGAGGAGGGTAAATTCGGGGACAGAATGGGCACCAGAGATTAAGATGATTGACAGGTGATAAGGCAATGGGAGACTTCGGGGTAGACAATGATGTAATATGTAAGTGTATGTGCATATATATACACATATATGCAATCAATAAAATAATACACAAAAGCACCAACTTCAAAGGAAACCTGCACTCGTGTTTACTGCAGCACTATTTACAATAGTCAAATTGGAAACCAACTAAATGTCCCCAACTGATAAATAAATCAAAATGTTATGGTATATATACCCAATGGAATACTACTCAGCTATCAAAAAAGACAAACTCATGCCTGTTTGCATTAACAGAGCTAGACCAAGAAAGGACTGCACTAAACAAAGTGTCAGAAGGAAAAAGATAATTATTGGATTGTTTCACTTCCAGGTAGAATATGGAGAAACCAAACATATGATCAAGAAAATGACAAAACTTACAAGCTGATTATAGATCTGAGGCATACAGCAAGGGAGGAGGGAAAGGAGTCACAACAGGGGAGGGGAGAGCACAAGGACGATGGTGATGTATCACAGATGCTCAGGCGGTGGACAAACGCTAGGGACTACACCTGAGGGGAAAAAACAGACTGCACAAAAATGAACAATATAAGAAAATAAATTTATAAAAAAGGGAAAATACTATCTTCATTTGGTATAGTGAAGACACTCTTGGGTTAAAGAGTTTGCAAACTGTTATTCCCATAGTTCTCTGACAAGAAATGGGACACCACACAATGACACAGACAAGCACCAGGATCCTTAACAAGGAACAGAGAAATAACAGGGCAAGTGTCTTTTGAATGGTTTCTATGGGAAGAAATGGGTGAGGAGGGATAGTCAATTTTAGTGTTAATGATGTCACTGGGCTTCAGGGGGTAGTGTGTGTTCCTGGTTGACTGGAACTGGTCTTGAGTCATCAGAACAGGATAGTGGGCCAGAGTGGTAGGGTCTGCTAAGGGAAGGGATTTGGAGTATAAACTTACTTAGCAGTCTAAGAAAGTAACCTCTAGTCTGCATCTCAAAATTAGGTCATGCAGCTCTTGTAAAAAAATATCTTTTTTTTTTTTTAATTGCCAGATGGTTCTATTGCATGCATGTAATATTGGTTTTTCTAACAACACGGTGATTGGCATTTGGGTTTTCACTTTCTGGCTATTATGATTACAGTTACAGCAGCAGTAAACAAAGATGAACAAAACTCCTTATCGATATATTTTCATCTCTCATGTTAATACCTAGAAATACAATTATTGGTTCTCATTATACATGAATGCAGTTTATAAGTCACCAAATCGTTTCAAAAATGCTCTCCCACTTTGGATTCCCACTAGCAGTTAAAGTAATCCAGTCACTCCCCATGTTTCACAACACTTGGCATTGCCAATTTTTCTAATTTTAGTCCTACATTCTGTTGAGTCAATTATACTGGTATTTCATGGTTTTAGTTTTCATTTTCCTGATAATGAAGTAGAGCATCTTTCTCCCAGCAGTATTTTAAAGCTTTTATTACATGGACTTTACAAGTTTGTCACAATTTTTATGAGGTTAATCTTTTAAGTGTTTATCACTACATTTAGATAATGAATTTTTTAATTATATTCAATTACTTCTGGCAGTTATTTTGCAAAGATTATTTTTGATAACTTCTACTTCTTTCCAATCTATTTTCTTGACTACCTTGCTTCATTGACAAGGACTTCCAATAAAATACTAATTTATATCCTTGCCCTCTTCTTGATCTCAGGAAAAAAAAAAAAAAAAAAAAAACTACCATGAGTTGAATTGGGTTGCCCACTCACTAGTACCCAATTCATATGTTGAAGTTCTAATACCCACTACCTCAGAAGGTGAGCTGATTTGAAGACAGAATGGTCAAGTTCAAGAGAAGTCACAAGGTGGCCTCCTAATTCAATATTAATACTGTCCTTACACAAAAGACAGTTTGGACAAAGAAACTCAGTAATGGGAGACAATGTGAAGACAGGGAAAAACTGGTTATCACACTAAGGAGAGACCTGGAACAGGTCATTCATAGCTTTCAGAAGGAATCAACTCTAATACCTGTAATTTAGAATTCTAGCCCCAAGAAATATGTTTGTTATTCAGTATGTGGTATATTTATACGGCAGCTGTAGCAAACTAATATAGAGATGTTCAGTGTTTTTAACATCAAGAATAACATTAACATTAGCTTTATGAATTTTTCAATTTTTAGCAAGGAGGGTTTTCTTCGTTATCATCTTTCAGTCATGAACGTAAACTGTTGTTGAATGCTTTTCTGTATCCTTGAGATAGTTAATGTGTTGAAACACAGCCACTGATTCTTGAATCATTAAAAAAAATTACATTCTGGAATACAATTTGGCAAATGATCTACCATCCTATTTTCTATAGTGTTGAATTTGTCTCTATTTTCTTAAAGATGTTTGTTCAGGTGGGATAATGATTTGTAGTATACTTTTCTTACATGGCCTCACAGGACCCTGCTGACTTCATAAAATGATTTGAAATGTATTCTAATAGTCATTACAACCATTTTTTCCTAATTGCTATTCTGAGTTCTTCTTTAAACAGATTATTTAGGAGTATAATATAAAATTGGGAAACATGTCCTAAATATCTTGCTATATTTAATTTCATTTTAGTCAGAAAACATTACTTAGCATTTTGATCTTTTAGTATGTGTCAAAGTTATGGCTCAGCATGTTTATTTTGGCAGAACCATTCCCCAAAGATGCAGTGCTCTTGTTCCGATATTTGTGGATGCTGTCACATTGTGAAGGAAATTTTGTGTATATTGCATTTTTCCTGTTCCTCAGACTTGATCATATCCATTGAGCTACTTCCATATGCTATTCTTTCTTACCCTTACTGCTCACATTTTCTTTGGTATTCCTCATGAGCTTTTGTTTCAGCTGTAAAATTTCCTATTAGCTTCTTTCTAGATTTTGGCATTATTATTTTGTTCAATTATCTTTTATTTTTGCTCATCTTCATTTTTTGACCATATTTAAACAGTTGAGGACCCAAGGCACATGGTGCTAGGACACTGGAAGTGGACATGGTGTTAAAACACACTTTGTAGAGGTTTAAACCTATAATTCCTAAGCAGATATGATGTAAAGGAAGTGTACTTGACTAAAATTAACTTGAAAAATAGTTGTTTTAATCTATCATGAGAATATCAGGATAATTTATGTTGGGGGATGTTACTTGCTCTCAAACAGGCCACGCTTTCAAGTCTGTCTTATGATTTTTTTGTTGAAAGCTGAACATTTAACATACTAACTCTAGAGCACAGGTTCTTCCCTTCTCCTGTTTACTGTCTTTTTCAAAATTGTTATGCTGCCTCTATGCCAAAGGTCCATCAGGTATGTAAAACCTATTGTCTTCTCAGATCTGTTTATTTTCCCTGGACATTTGTAATCTGTTTTTAATTCCCCCACATACGTATCTTTTTTTTTTTCTTTTAAATGTCTTAATCTTCAACGACTGACTCCCAAACGGGAAAAGATTTAAAAAAAAATGTGAAAATACAAGTTACCAGTCCTTTTATTCCTCTGGAAGTTACTTCACAGGGTGGAGGTGAGTAATGCTGGGGTTAGAATTGAGGAAATTCAAAACTAGGGATGACCATCATTTTGTCTGCACCTGTTATCAAAAGTAGCATTTAGTCACCAGAGCACAATTAGATGTTTTCTTAGCCTACCTTAATGTTTTATGGTAAAATGGCTCACCGTCACTTAATTCTTAAGGTGGGAAGAAAATTTCTATACTTTTCTTAAGGACAAATGTACGTACAGTTCAAAATCATAATGTAGTAGTAAATTTTCATGTGCATGTGATTAAAAGTCTAAAAATTCTCCTCAGGTAAATTAATGAAAAATGGCTGAAAAACAATGGACTAGAGGTGTTCTACTCTTTTATTTTCATTTTAGTTGGGATGTATTTGTCATATAAAAATGTTTTTTGAAAGAAGCCTAGCCCAGGCTGGGCACAGTGGCTCGTGCGTGTAAACTTCAGCCTATGAAGCGACCCGGGCTAGGGATCGCGGTTCGAGTCCCACCTGTAGGGCCTGTAGCGAGACCTAGTTCCAAAAAAAAATAGCCAGGCATGGTGGCGTGTGCCTGTAATTCCAGCTACCTGGAAAGCTGAGGCTGGGGATTGCTTGAGTTTGTGGTACCCTGGGCAACGAGAGCCCGCGGTTCCATGGGCAAAAATAGCGAGACCTAGTCTCAAAAGAATTAAAAAAGCCTAGCCCCAGAGTCAGACTTAACAGATATTAACATTTTGTCAAAATATTCTTAAATATCTCTTTTGACGAAAACTACACATACTTCCACTCAAATTTCAAGTATTTTCCATCCTTTCTTCCATAGCAAGCGAAACACTGTCTCCATCAATAACATATGTTATTTCACTTATCTCTTCCTAAGCTTTGAGAAAAAAGAAAAAAAAAAAAAAATATATATATATATAGCATAACTCACTGCTTAGATTTTCTTGAATTCTCAAAAGTTCCAGGTAGTTAAGTATTATGTAAGTGGCATACTGGTTCTCATTGTGGTAGGACTCTTCCTCTTATGTACTTAACATGTGGCTGTCATCTCTAGTGAACAATGCCAATGCAGTCACTACTTTTTTGTTTCATATGCATTAGTTAATGGAAATTAAACAACAGGGCTGATTAATATATAGTTGAAGTTTATTAAACAGGTTCTTCATCCCTCACAAAGGGAAGTGTTTTCTTCTTATAGTGAGGAAAAGGTCAAATTACTTACCTCCAAACTCAGTCGGTACATTTTGAATTTTAGGAGTTTAAACACATTTATTTCTTTGCTTTATTTCTCTTGAAAGTCTTAGTGTCCCTTGATATGGCTTGTAAGGAGTCTTATTTCCACGACACATACTGTCTAAATCATCTAATATAAGCAATTTGAATTACAGTGATTTATGTTTGTTGACTCAATCAGAACTGTGTGGTTGGTTCATGTTACCACCAAAAGGAGGCAGAATGACAAGATGTGAGGAGTTCTGGAAGTCATGTCTCCGTACAGTTGACCCTTCAGGTTCTTCAATCAACTCACATACCACTCTTTTTCCTCAATATTTATAAAACAAAACAAAAACCTTAACCCTACACATTCCTACATTAACAGGAAATAAAACTCCCTTTTGAGGTAATATTTAACAGATTGTTGTCAATTCTTACTATATTAAATTCTTTTCAACCATTCTCTTCTACTTCACTCTTCTATCCCAATAGCCAGGGTCACAAATGCTGCTACAAATCCAATATTCGGGGTCAGTCACAAATGTTGCTACACCTAATATTCAATCCTTAAAACTCATCTTTCTTGCATCAGCAAAATCTCTGACATATTTGATTATCACTTGCTACTTGAGGTACTAAATTCACCTGACTTCTAATTATTCCTCCTCCGTCTTCTCTGCTGTTCCTACTCTATTTGACATGGGAATACTTTTAATTCTAGGGATTTTTTTGCCTGTACTTTTAGTTCTTATCTTTGACATTCTTATTATTCTATTTCACAATGTTATAAGAAGGAAGTAAGTTATGATTCACAAAAGTATTCCAACAACATCCTAGAGTGCCTGGCTTATGACTCTAAGATGAAGCTATTATTATATACTCATGGGAGAGTAGCAATTAATTAAAGAACAAATTAAGAATGTTAAAGTTTTCCTACTTATAGATTAAACATTTCACCAAAAGAAGAAAAAATTTTATATGGGATGTGCACCTCTGAGTGCTACTCAGATTATATTTGGGGGCACAAAAATGGAAAAGTCAATTAATTTTAAGAAAACAAATCTCCTAAACTATGAAAAACTTTTCATTACTGATCAAAAAAAGCTAAGAAAAACCCAAAACAAAACAAAAAGCAAAAACAGACAACTAATAGCTAGACAAACAAAACTACTACAGAAAAAAAAATTTAAAAAATAAGATTATTGCATAAGTGCGCTGGTAACTGAGAAAAGGGCAATCTTAGTAATCATCAAAATTTTAGTCTTGTAAAAGTACCTTAATAAAAAACATATACAATTATCAAATTACACTTCCCTAGCTATGTAAAACATCATGAAAAATTAAGAACATCATTTTATTGGAAAGAAAATAATTTATTATATATAAGGAAGATGATTAAAATACATGCAATGTATTGCCAACAAACTGATTTAAATGCATATAGATTTAATGTTTAAGCACATTTTAAAAGCTATTACGCACAGTTCCATAGGCCAGGTGGTCATTTTCTTCTTCTCAAAGTTGCAAAGTACTTGAAAGATAATTGAATTCAAAAGGAACCTAAAACACCACAAAAGTCCATTAAAAAAATCATGGTAAGTCATTAATTTTAAATCAACTAAAAGGTAAAATATATTTAGAAAATTAGTGAATCATGTCAGAATAAAAATTTATTTCAGTAATACAGAAACTAATCACACTAGGTAATAAAACATTTTAAGTGGGCCTACAGAAATAAACAGCAACTTTAATATCCATGATTTCTTATCCTCGTAGAGTGATAATGATTCATAGAATTCTGAATTTTGTTGATAATAAGACTCATAGCAGGATTTGCAAGCAAGAAATGTAGAGTCTCCAACACTAGAGGGTTAAGTTGGCATTAGGCACTTAACCATTTCAACCTAACAAAGTAATATTTGAATTAGTCCTTAGGAACTACTCCTAAGGGATTCTTTTCAAATTAGATTCTTGGTTCTGTTCCCATAGATTCTAATTTATTAGTTCTAGAATAATGTCCAGGAATATTTATGTGTGAAAATCAGCCCTCAGTGTTTCTCAACCTTGGTTACATATTAAATCAAAACTGTGACTATGTGAAAAATTCTAGTATCTATTGTGCACTTTGATTGATTAAAATCAAAACTCTGGAGAAGCCAGAATATCAGTACTTTTTTTTTTTTTAAGTCAGTATTAACTCATTCCAATGTGTGCATTTCAAGACTGAGAACCTCTGTTATGGTTGATTCTGATTACCAACCTTGAAAACTATTCTTATATTACCTACATAAGGTGATTGTTTCTTTTCATATAATTGTGCTACCTTGGGGTAACTATGTGTCTTCTCCCCTGTTACTCTTATTCCATTTTTTTTGTTTGTTTAGAAAAAAAGAGGAAAACATACTTTTTACTTCCTATCTCATTTAAGGAGGTTTCAATAAGACTGTAGAGTAAGGTCTACTACTCTTATTTGGGATTTACAAGAATTCTACTTATTTTAGTAATATATATATATTTGAAAAAAAAAAACTTTTCTACAATAAAGTTTTACAGCATGTTACATAGTACACCTAAACCAAATATATCATAAAACAGAAAGCAATGTTATTGAATTAGGTTTCAGAAATACACAAATAGAAGAAAAGAAACTAAATCCTGTGTCAAAGCAAAAGCATACATTTTCTACGTAAGTAGGTTGACCTGATTCACTAACTTTCCCTGAAAAAATTACATAATCTAAATAACAGCATAGAAAATTCAGCTACAGATCTTAAAAAAAAAAAAAAAAGACATAAAAGATTTCTTCAATCAACACACTTTATCTGAATAAATTGTAAAAAATAATGCTTAATCTGGTTCAATGGATGAAAGAGGGACAAAACATTTCTAAGAAAAACAAAAAACAAAAACACTACCCCAAAAAGGATACGACAAGAAAGGATACACAGCAGTATTTACGCAGGAATGCTTCTAAAGAAGAACAGCAGAATGCATTTTAATTTTCTTCTTACTTCTTATGTTAGATTTACAAATAAATGATTTCTTTAATACACAATCAAATTTGCTTATGTTTAAATATTTTCCTAAGGTATTCAAAAGACTGATTAAACCAGCATAGATATGCTACAGCTTTGATGCATCTCACAAAAGGAAGTTTAACACCACTCATTTTGATCCATCTACTTCATGTTTTTACAGTTTACAACAGCAGAAAGACATAAAAGTAAAAGGAATATAATTCCACTCATCTTTCTGAAATGAAATGGTTATGTCACTTTATTTCTACCATTTATAATCATCACATTACTCAAGTATGCATTAAAGCTACCTATTTGAAAGACAAAAATTTCATTACACACACAAAAAAAAAAAACGCAAATATTTCTGTGGGGTATGCAAGTAATAATTTTAATGCACATCCACAGGTCCTACCAAGGGTGTTAATTTATCCTGGCTAGTGGATACTTTATCAGTTTTAGAACTAAAAGTCCATTCCCTAGCTTAGGACCTCCCCTCCCCTACCCCAACCCCCTACCCAAATCATAAGAAAACTGAGATGGTGATGGTTGGTAACCCAAGACCCCCACCCCAGATCCACTGAATCATAAACACTGGGTGGGGGAAAATCTAGTAATCTGTGTTTCAGTAAATCCTCCAGGTGATTTTAATACTTATTAAAGTTTAAAATGCACTGTTTTAGGCAGAAAAAGTAAAGAAAGACACATTCCCACGATACATTCTTTTCTCCAAATTAAATATTACCTACAAACAGACTTCAGTCTATAGTTATAATTCTGATGTTTTATGGAACTTCAAAAAATGATAGAAAAAGGATGGAGGGAGGGAATGATGGACAGAGGTTTTAAAGCCTTAGGCAGTCACTGAATCACTTCTTTATAACTTTATTCTTATTTTAGTGCAAGAACATCTTGTCTTTTTATTATGTCATATTCACACTTACCTTATTTATTTTTTGTCACTTTCTTTTTCCTTCTTTGGAATCGTGCTTTGGTCTAGCAGATCGAGCAAATTGCTTATTTTAAAATTAAGGTTCCTTCACAAATGTGGAAATAATATTTTTAAATAATTATCAAGAATGATTATAAGGTAGTACTATAGTCTTTAATGTATCTTTTGCATTTGTCTTCCTAGTCCAACCATTTGTCAATTTAAAAATATCTATCTGTCCCACTGGTTTCTAGTTTGCAAACTGCATTAACTACTAAAAGCAGAATGGTTATTAATAACTTGTCTACTATAAGTCTCAAAACAGAAATATATACCACCATAAAATGTAAAATAAAATTACAATTAATTGTATCTTTATTTCTGACTACTGTCATCTCTTGAGTATGTACTTTAGTTAAGAGATTATTGACATGTGAATTTTAATAACCTAGTGGTTCCTTCATTTTTCTATAAAGATCTAAGTAACAAAATCATCTGCTTCAGCTATAATATGTTTATCATTGAGTATGCGGAGCTAGAATGTCAGTAACCAATATTTCTCAAGGAAAATATAAAAATTAGTTTCAATTATACCCTTTTCTGCTAAAAACTACTATCTTGGAACAGACTGACTTAAAGGATACAACCACCATAGGTTTTCCAAAAAGAACATATCCATTAGCTTCCTTTAAGGCTTTTGCTGCAGCTTTTTCATTTGGAAGTCCAATAAAAGCTTGTCCTTTCATGCGACCTTCTTTCATCAAGCGTATATCAAACCTAGAAGTTAAGGAACAAACAGTGGTTTTGATTCAATGAATGTCAAAACAATTTGCGAAAGTGAATGGGAATGTGTTAAACAATAAAAATTTTCTATTTCATTGTAAAAATGTGTATATACTGTATAGATTATACACATATACTATATGATCACCATTTACAGTTCATGTAACATAGGCAGAAAATCCAAGACTAGTAAGAGAACCGAAGGGCATTTTAGCAAAGGACGCAGTGGTCTTTAAAAAAAAAGGGGGGAGAGAAAATCCCAAGACTACAGTAAAGCTATTAATAATAATGAATGAAAATAATAAGGCAGTAGGTTATAAAATATAAAAAACCTCCTCTATGTCTATGTGGTGACAATGAACTAGCAGAAGGAAAAAAACAGAAACACAATCCCATGTATAATAATCCCATCCCCCCCCCCCCAAAAAAAAGTACCTTGTTTTAGCCAAAGCAGTGAAAGACCTATACACACCAAAAACTTTTAAGGCACTGTTGAAAATAAGTAGATGACACAAAAAGTACTCTGTGCTCATGGATTGGAAAAACAAGTATCATTAAGATGGTTATAAATACTTTTATTTTACTCTAACCTCTGAAGACTGAAAGTCTAAGATCAAGTATAGTCTGTTTTTCTCTAGAAGTTTTCTCCTTGGCTTTCAGATGACTGTTTCCTTCATGTGTCCAGACATGACCTTTCTTCGCATGCATGTACACTTCTGGTGTCTTAGTAGTTAACACTAAAGTTAACACTGTATGTGATTCAGAGGTAAAGGATCACACTTCTTTAGATGTATATTACAACAACACCACACCCATTGCCAAGGTAGTCATAGTCCTCCACCAAGAAACATAAGATGGCTAAATTATCGAAAGCAAAATAGGATTCAGTGCAATCTCTATCAAAATTCCAAAAGCATTCTTTATAGAATTAGAACAAAATAATCATGAAATTTATTTGATGAGATTGGGTGCACTCAGGGTAGTATGGACATAGTGAAATTTATTTGAAATTACAAAAGATGCTGAACAGCAAAAATACGCAGAAAAAGGAGTAAAAATGGTGATATCAACATTCCTGAACTTGAAAGTATACCACACACAATAGTAGTTAAAACAGGATGCTACTGGAGGGGAAAGAAGGAAAAAAAACAGACACGATTATCAATGAAAGAAAATAGAATGCCCAGAAATAAAACCAAATGTACATGGACAACTAATTTATATCAAAGGAGATGAGTATATAATGACGGAAAGTCTCCTCAATAAATAGTATTGGGAAGATTAGACAGTCACAAAAGTTTGAAATGACCACAATCATAAGAGTATACACAACAATTCAAAATAGAGACATGTATGTAAGAACTGAAATAACAAAATACATAGCAGAAAACAAGGCAACATACTCTTTGAGATCAATCTTAGAGTCAAACAATAATAAACAATAAACATATGGCACTATATCTAAATAAAAAGCTTCTGCCAAGGGGAGAAAACCTGCATCAAAATGAAAATCCTACTGAACGGAGGAAGATATTCACAAACTATACTCCAACCAGGGGTTAAAAGCCAAGATATACGATGAACTCACAAAACTTGAACAATAATGTTAACAAGTAATGTTCATTTAAAAAATGGGATTTAAAAGTATCTAAATATATTTGACCCAAAAATGCATACATATAAACAACCAACACATGAAAATATGTTCATCATCTTATTATTAGGAAAAAGCAAATCAAAACAAGGACATATTACTTTCTACCTTTTAGAATGGTTATTATCCAAAAGACAAGAAACAGTGTTGGAGAGAATGTGAAGAGAAGGGAACCATAATACTTTTTCGGGAGGTAAACTGGAATAACCACATGAAAAGCAATACAGGCAGTCCTTAAAAAGTAAAATATAAGAATTTCTGATCTAATTGTTTCTGTGCATTTACCCAAAAATACAAAACACTAATTTGAAAAGGTATGTATACCTCCATACCCACTGTAGCATTATTTAACATCAGCCAAGAACAGGAAAGAACCAAACTACCATCAACTGACAAATGGATAAAGAGGATGTGGTTTATGGACACAATGTAATACAATTTTTAAAAAGATTGCAATCCTGGCAGATCCAACAACATGGGTGGATATAGAGGATACTATGCTTAGTGAAGTAAGATAAAACACCATATAATTTCACTCATATGTGGCATACAGAGAAAACAAACAGATGAACTAAATAAAATGTAAACAAAGTATAAAACTTTTGAACTCTATGGTCAATTAATGGTTAACAAAAGAGATGGGGGAAAACAGGTGGGTAAACTGGGAGAGTAGGAAAATTATATGGTGAAGAAAAAGTGAAATTTTAGTGAAGCTAATAAATATTATCTATATATGCATACATATATATACAAACACATATATAGACTTTATGCACATCTGAACAGATCATAATGCAAAGTTGTTTCAATAAAATTTTCAAAAAACATAAAACTGCTGCCATAGTAAGACTGTAAAAACTTTTGTCTGACTGCCATGTATTTGTTGGTGAGTTATAAAAATTGCAGCTTTCACAGTGTAGTCTTTGTGTCAGTATGTTTGGCATCCTCAATGAGTTTTTAAAAACAGAGAAGCTTATAGTTCCCACTTCAACCTAGAATACCAGATTCTCTACATATTATCCAGGAAACTACATTACGAAGCTCTCTATTTTATGAATTCCTGCTTCAAAACTAGTTAATTAAGGCCAGAATTTAAGATGAGGCCTACAAACAAAGCTTTTCTGAAAGTCAGCCAGGAATATTCATTTATGTACTACTACAGGGACTTTCATGCTTCCAAGACTAAATTAAGCCATTCACTAAATTTTTACTATCTTGCCCACTGACAAATTTTCTGATGTCTATTCTAGAGATTAATTAAGACAATAAGAGCAATACTCAAGTATATTTTTACCTCTGAAGGAAAAATGTTAGAATAAAAAAGGATTGATTTGTAACAGACAAAACAAAATTTGAGAATTTAAGAATCAGTCACTTACATTATCCGTTGTGTTTCTGAAGAAAAGTCAACATATCTTCCAAAAATATATTTAAGATCCTAGAAGTTCAATAAGAAAAAGACAAATAAGGAAGCCCAGGAAAAAAAATGCAATACAATAAAACCATTTTATATATTTCAATTTACCTTTTCTTGAACATGCTTAGCTAAATTCTTCACATAAATTCTACAGTTTGCTTCACCAGGTTCATAACTTCTGAAAACTGAAAGTGTTTCCATTTCTTATTTAAAAACAAAACAGAATATAAAATTAAAATATTTTGATATAAAATCTATGGCAATATTCAAATATAAAAATAAAGAACAAAAACATAATAAAAATTTCAGAAAAACTGTGGCTTCCAAATTCCTACACAGCTAGCTACTCCTAGTTAGTGTCAACAATCTATTGAAAATTAGACCTTTTATATGGAAACAGGAAATCTATTAACAATTATGGGGAAAATTACACATTACATTTTAATGTAAACCCCCTAAATATTTTCTTGACAATATTAATCCATGAAAAAAATCCATTAAAAGTAAAAACTACCATGCTTGGCATATAATTCTTACAGACTCTTAATTGCTAAATAATTAAAGCGCTTTTAACACAATTGCTTGCATGCATCTCAGATGTGATACTGAGATGTATTAACTATTGAAACTGATAACCTGAGACTGTGGATCATATCGAAGTAAGATTACTATGAAAGATTTTTAAAGAAAATAAAAAAGATTTCCCAAACAAAAATAGACTGTAAACTATTGACATTCTTTCCCCCCCCAAAAAAACATCCTCTAATAAAACTAAAGTGACACTTCAAACATGTAGCTTAAGAGACAATTTTAAAGTCTTAGGTTAAGTAAATAGTATGAAGAAATTTGTTGTTTGTTTCTTTAGAGTCAAAGAAATATAAAATAGAATATATAGTTGGTTTACTTAATTAAATTACCTTCTTTGGAAATTCTACCCTTTTCCAACTCTCTTCTAGAGATACATTCTGACGGCATTTCATCGGAATCCTCTTTATTCTCCTCAGTGATGTTCAAATTAGGTTTGGGGAAGATTTTTCCAAATCCTATATTGGGTGCACCAAATTCAGTAGCAGGTAAATATAAGCATTAATATCAACATGCAGCATTAAAAAAAATCCTTTCCTTATAGATATTTTTGTTTTCTATTTTTAATTTTTATTCTATCTTTTAGCACTAAAATTCTGGTGCTTTTCCCCATGCTTTAGAACAGGCTTAGGCAAACTTTTTCTGTAAATGTTCAAATAGAAAATATTTTAAATTATTACAGGCCCTATGTTTCTGTCAGAATTTTTTCAACTGTGGCACTATAATATCAAAACAACAACAAACAAAGGCTAGATAGTAAAATAATAATTCTGTGGTATCATTTTGAGGGCCTACAAAGTGGAGAGAAATTAATTTACTTTTGACATAATTATGAGATACCAGAAAATATTTGATGAGAATGAGTGAGTAGAATGCATGTTTTGGAGGTTATTGCTTTTTACTAATTTTATTTAAACTATCCAGTGAAATAGTAATTGTGTAAAAGGAATTTGTCATTTACTCAAAAAATTACACATTTTGTTTAACCTATCCAATGAAATAATAGTGTGAAAGTAATCTGTTATTCACTCAATAAATTACATATTGTCAAAGGCATTCTGCCAATAAAGGCAGTCAATAAAGATAATTACGCAATAGGCACTTACTATAATTCTATCCTACATTCACACTAGTGTTTAAAGATACAAGTACAAAAATGTATACTCCAGTATTTTCTATAATAAAAAAAATGGAAACAACTTCAACTTCTATCAGACCATGATGAAATAAATATATCTCTACTATGGAGCATAAATTCAGTTATAAAAAGTATAGATTTTTTCTGTTCTGATATAGTAAACTACTTCCACTAGACTTAAAATTCAAAAAAAAGAAAAACAAAAAGAACAGAGATATATGTAATCCGTCCTCTACAGTCTAGCATAAATAGGATAAGATCTAAAAGCATATGCACATTATTTACAATGGTTATAGGATAGAGGATAGTGTTAACTTTTTAAATTTTTACTTTATGTACTCCTGTTTATTTTATTTTTTTAAGACGAGGTTGTGCTATGTTGCCCAAGGTTGTCTCGAACCCTCAGACTCAAGTGATCCATTGCCTCAGCCTCCCAGGTAGCTGGGATTACAGGCATGCACCAGGACACCAGGCTTGTACTCCTGTTTAGTTTACATTTTCTATAAGCGTGTATTATTTATGAAAATGAAGAAAAGAGAACAAAGGAATGTCACTAAATCTAATGTCTAAAATAAGCAGAAAAAAAAATCTGCAAGTTCAGTACATTATCTTAAAATGTACAAATATCTTGGTAAAAAATAATCTTGTATGCGCTTTGAATAAAATAATTTATAAGAACTCTACAATTCAGAAGATGTCACATTGTTTTTAACCAATAATGCAACTATACTGAAAAAAAAAAACAAAAAACCTACAACATCTCAAGCGAAGGTTCAAATGTAAATATCAGCAAAAATCAAACATGTCATGTGCAGCAACGTAGATGGAGTTAGAAGGAATTGTCAGCAGAAATGAGCCAGAAAGAAAAAGAGAAATATGGAATGGTCTCACCTATATGAAGGACATAGGAAAAAAACAAACAAGACTAAGATGGCACAAAGGTGGTACAGTGATGGGAGAGCATCAGGGTTAATAATGATGCAATATATATATGTATATAGATATATAAGTGTAAACAATAAAAAATTAAAAAATATTCTGGAAAGGACAAAGCTGTAAACTAAAAATGTACCAATTTCTCAGTGACTTTAAATAAAAGAACAAGATTTTTCACATGCACACACACACACAGAAGAAAAACAAAAAGGTTAAATTTCATTCTCCTATTCATTATAAACAAGTGGTACCAGTGACCACCTCACCATTAAATGCCAATTTTAGTTATATAAAAAGGTCCAAATGGATCATATTCTATAATATAGAAAAGAAAGTATCTTTAAATAGTTCAAACACTAAAATACAGAAATATTATATAATCAAACATTATACATGCAAAATATTATAAATGTGAAATATACATAACATTATACATAAAACCTAATCTACAATACAAAATGCTGAGAAGAAATTTTATAGGGTACATTAAAAGAACTAGATATACTTACCACAGTTTTGTTCATCACAATTTTGTTCCTTTTCTAACTCTTTCTTCAATGCAGTCGGCATGTCGGTAGTTATGTGGAATTCAATTTTTTTATTACCTACAGGTTGTGGTTGGTCAAACACATCCGAAGGTAACAGCACAGGATGCAAACTGCTGTTTATAAACAATCACAGCATTACTTTGTAACTGCAAAAATAATCTTGCACCAAACATTATTTTATAGCTACTCTAAACTTAAAAAGTTAATATAGAAAAAGCTCTCCCAATGTTATAAGAAGTAACTTCTGCTTAAAATATAAACAAACCTTAACAAAGGTCTATATGTTCTAATATGGGTAATGTAAATTCCCAGTTCACATAGATAAGGAGACAGGTTAACGGATGGCAAGAAATTGCCCCAAGTTATTCAGTAAATGACAGACAGGATTTGGGGAGTATCGATTTTAAACTTCAGGAAATTTACCAAGATGCAAAGAAGTTCATTTTATTTTCAATATAAGCAAATTCTATACACTGTATTCCATATACAACAGTGGTTAATTTTAACAAATTCCTTTCTCAATTTACAAAGTTAACTGCAGATTCAAGGTAAATTTACCTTACAGAAATGCTAAATGAAAATAAAATTGTTAATTAAGAGTTAATTCTTATGATTATGGAAGTAAATTAGATAGAATTCTTTGGCCAACATACAAGTACAACTTAAGCCATGATTTCAATTCAATTCATGCTAATACAAAATGCCCATCAACCAAAGCAAAAAAAAAAAAGTTAAAAAGTCAATATAGTCTCAAACAAAATACACATGCAGTGAATGCCATCTTATTAATTTTTTGTACTATAACAAAAATATCCAAGGCATGGAGAAAATTTATTTCTACCTAATGAAATTTTTTACATTATAATCCTGAAGCTTACTATAAATCTGCTTATTCCCTACTATAGGATAAAATAGTTTAAAACAAATTTTTAACTTTTTCTTTAATGTCAATGGGGCAAAAACTGTTCTATCAATAAATTCAAACACTGCTGCCTAACATTTAAGACAGATCTCCCCTTATCACTATAGTTTTCCCTTTCATCAATTTCTATTCCTTTCTAACAAATCATCTCTTGGAAGCTTTTCTTTCATTTTAACATTTACACTGAATATCTCTTCCCTGCCTTATTCTGCCTCTAATCTGTCAAGAGACCTGCTCCAGTGCCCCCCCTTCTCAAGTACTTGAGATTTCTCAACTGCTTGTTGCCCCTCCAGTCTCAAAACACTTACATCGTTATCTTATTTCTTCTTATGTCATTTATTATCACAGTCAGTAATATAATAATCATCTATCTTTAAGGTTTATTTTCCATAGATTATCATTAACTCACTGAAAATGTAACAAGCATTTAGTTCTGGAATTATGCTCTGAACCATATATAGTAGTTAGCAGAAAACCTTACCAAAGATTCTTTCAATATTTAAGAGCAGTTTGGTGGGTTCTTTCTGTGTGCTAAGCTGTGTTTTTATGTGATTAGGTACTCTGAAGTCTAAAAGTGTTTGATGTTAGAGAGCGGAGTTAGGAGAAGCTAATATAACTTCAAATAAACACACAGTGATGTTTTTATCAGAACAATGAATGTAGGAGAAAGACAGTGAAGGAAATAAATCTTGTTCTGGATATCATATGCATGTAAGATACTTCGGTGCAAAAATTAAGTAGAAAATAAGGATTTTAGGTGTTAGGAGGTTAAATTTAGAGAGATAGTTTTAGTATTAGTTGCAACCGGTGAAAACAGAAATGATTACTTTCATTAGACATATTAATTCATATAAACATTTAACACAATGAATTTAATATGCAATTATATATTTATACATAAATGTGTATTTATATGTAAAATATAAAATATTACATAGAACATAAATATATGAAGAGAAGATAACCAATAGATATAAGTATGTGGAACTCAAATTTTCAAATAAATAAGGAAATGAGAAACAGAATAAGGCATAAAGGAAAGTATGGAAGGATAAGAGAAAGAGCAGTAAGGTGGAAGGTAAAAAAAGAAAATGAGAATATGAAACTAAGACTGATAATTCTGACACCTGAGGTAATCAATAGTATCAATTGCTGGTCCACTGTGTTTTATAAACTGTGAATTTAGCAAATAGGAAGTCACTGGTAAATCAAGTCCATAGATATAAAGTTGGATTGAGGAAATGTGTGAATTACACTAATAAACAAATTTCATATAGAAACATTTCATAATTGAAAACAAAATAAATTACCTGTGTGAGGCAGATGAAGGTATATTTAACATATCCTTTAATTTCTGTTTTTTTCTCACATGGCGCTGCTTTGTTGCTTTGGGTCTTTTGGGCTGAAGATTTGCTAGTTCCATTAGTTTGGTCATTCTGTACTTGGAGAAGGGAAAGTAAAGATTTCCTTACATAGAAGCATAGCTATTACTACTGTTTCTACTATGTTTAAACTGTATTGGGCTTACATAATAAAATGCTTGTATGGCATAAGTGTACATTCTATGCGATCAATTAATACACAATCAGTTTGACAAAAGGTGAAGATCTAAATCTTGTTCAACCTTTATCTTACTTTGAAGAAATTTAGAATTTAATTTCATTGCAATTTCAGTAACTTTTAAACATTTAGGCAATCTGTATTTTCCACAAGACTGACACAGTGCTTCAAGAACTGAAGTTCAACAACTACTCATACCTCTCTCCAATGTCATTTGTGAAATTTTAAAGCAAAACAAACACATGTGCCTAATTAAAGGATGGAGAAGAGTGTGGTTAAAATAAGTTTAAGTTTTTTTTCCTCTATGTGAGTTAAGAAATAAAACATATACTATAAACTTTTAAAATCTCTTGACATGCTTCACTGAAAATTTTATGAATAAACCCAGTTAAAGAAAAGCTGTCTATATTCATTAACTGCTCACACCAAAACATACTAAACCTGTATACCAGTGTCAGGCATATATTAGGCAGGGAACCAATGCTATCTCCTGAACAAACAGTTACAATTTCTTTTAACATTTTTATAAGGTAAAGAGAACCATAAAATCAGAGGTTGGTTCACTTCTGCAAAGGCTTTGAATTATTTGCAGAATTCCTTACTACATGCCTAAATAAAAACCTATATAAACAAAAGAAAAAACAGTTTGGCAACTCTACATAAAGTACTTCTAATTACTACCATGATTTTTATAAAAGTAAAATTTACAGAAAGAGTTAACCTAAAGCAGCACTGTATGCTATTCACTTAGCACCACATAATAGTCTATCAAACTTAAAGTCTTCTTAAAGGTTTATAGTCAAGATGTACAATTGATTCACATCCATTTTCTAGCTTTACTACTGCATACTTTGATTTTAATTCTTCCTCTAGAAGGAAACATATACTGCATCATTACTTAAGGGATGCTGACTCAATAACAAATTGCTGATATGTTGCCCAGATTCCCTCCTTAGGTTTGACTCGTCAACCATACCCCTTCTGTTTCTGATTTCTATAAAGGTAACTAAAATCTCCATGATTTGCCCATATAAGTCTTCTAAGCTATGAGTTGGCAAATTACAATTTAAGGACTAAGTCCAGTCAGCTGTCTACTATAGACAATATGGAGATCTACTTGTTTGGAGAACACAGTTGTATTCGCTCTACGGCTCTCCCACTGTAACAGGGCAACAGGCCTATGTAATAAATGGTTATCAAGTTCTGTCTTAGGCTACTCTGGATTATATACCTGAACATCATTAATAATTTAATGTTCATTGCTAAGACCCTTAAATAATATATATATATATATATATATACATAAATCATACAAAATAACCAACAGAAAGAATAATTCATCTGCAGCATTTTACTATGAATTACTTTATATATAAAAATCCTAGAAAATTGCTCTGGTAATTATCCTGAGGCAAAGCCCAGAAAAATAAGCTGCAACAAACACAACTACAATCAATTATTATTCTCATTATTTAAGATATGTTTTCTAGTCTCTACTAACATTAAATTAATGAATCATTACCCTTAGAGGAAATTCAGGATGAAGTTCCTTCAATCATCTGCTTATATTTTATCAACTGATCAATGCATATCTTGTTGCCATTTAAGAACATCCATTTAAGTAGTTTCACTAATGTTTAAATCACAACCAGCAGCACTGTAACTCATGCCTAAACAAGACTTGTGTAACATGTATTTTCTCATAAAGTACACACAGTCTTGTTGACCTTAAATATACTGAACATTTTAATATTATAATTGGGAGCCATTTTAAACAATAAAATAGATAACAGCACAAAAATGTGAAAGGTGTGGTACTATAATGAAAAGGATGATAGTTTACACAGTATGAAAGCTAAAACAATAGGCTAAATATGACCTTGTTCTATCTCTATTTGCTTCAGTAATTGAGGGACTGGGGATGGACAAGATATGATGACCTTAAATTATGAGGAATAATGTCCAAAATTTAAAAAGAGCAAGATAACCTCTTTTCCATGTTCTGTTTTTCTAAGAATCTAAACAAATGTTATTTGACATTACAAACCTTTTTCGGTCTTCATCATCACTACTTTCATATTCTGACTCTTCATTAGAAAATTCCTCCTCATCCTCTGGCAAAGGAGGTTCCTCTGGAGGATGAGGAGAAGTAGGTGGAAGCGGTGCATGCAATGGCATGTAATCTTCATACTAATTAAAAGGACAAGATGAAAATATGACAATGCACAATGTTTACAGAATAAAGAAATCATTTTTATTCCGATGATTCTCGTCTTTTCAAGATATTCTTTTACATGTTCAACACATATTGTGGGATTACTGGCTATGGAAGACTACTATGTACTCACAAAACTTAATTTCTTTTCCTTGGCAACTAGCTGGACTGAATTTTCAAAGCACCCTGCAGTCAGATTTCTCTATGTAACTGGGTTTAGCCCAATCAAACAACATAAAATATCCCACTTATATAATTCTCTCTTCCTTCTTTGATCTGTAGTTTGCATGGCAACCCCCTTTACCAAGTTGGGGTCTTTTGAGGGGTTCAACAGAGCAAATTATCATTCTGTTCTACTTTTTGGGATGTACCTAAGCAAGAAAAAACCTGTACTGTGTCAAGTTACTAAGATTTTCTTTGTTAATAGACACTAGCATAATCTCAGTATTCTAATGTCCCAGGTGCTGAGGTAATGGGGTTACCAATTAGGAAAATCATGAAATAGCCAATGCATATTATATAACAGAAGAGTAAAATTACAATTAAATGTTAGCACTCAAAAATAATTTCTCATTGCCACTATCTAAAATAATACCAAGTACTCTAGCAAAAGACTCAAGGGTAACCAAAGGCAAACATAGGATTGCACAGCAAATTCTGATAGCAAATAGTACTCCTTGCCAAGGACAGAGATTTTAGATAGCTTTGTGAAATATATTTAGCTTCTTAGATATAAAATGTCCTGGGTCAAAGCTAAGCAACAACAGTGGCAGAAATGATGGCATCTATTATCAAAAGCATTTTTCACATGGTCTGGATTTTATCCACTTTCATTTTTCTACCTGGCCATTATTATGACATACACCTTACCTTTTTACTTATTTTCAAGGCAGATTAAAGGTCACTAGTATCATACTTGTCAAGTTTAGCCTCATTAATCCCACCTTAAAAGGAGATTTCTGAATCTTGAAAATTCTATGACTTTTCTTACCATGGGGGGTCTTGCAGTAATTGGTCCAAAGGGCGTAGGCAAATTCATTTTATTCATAAGATGAAGTACCTTAAAGTGGTAAAACATTTAAAATCACAAGGTAAAATGATGGCTCAACTCAACCTTACATTTTACACAGTTTAAAAGTTTGTACTAAAGCTATTGATGAGGTTAATCTAAAGGTGCACCTCTTGCCTTTATAATCCAAAAGGAGGAATAAAACAAGGCATAGATCATCTCAGAAGATCAACCTTCATAAAGTGTGTTAGTTCCACAGGTAGGTTTATTCTTGCTATTAAAATGTCATGTTCTTTCATCCCTGATTATTATGTGATTACAGAAGACAATAAATAAACATTACCTATGTTTTTACATCAAAGAGATATCCTATTCCTGTCAGCACTTCCAAGAATCCATTATCATTTTAGACTTCTAGTCTCCAGAATAGTAATAAAAAATATTCTGTTGCTTATTAGCTACATCTAATGGAATTTAGCTATGATAGTTTGAACTTTAAAATACTGCATTATCATTGTCAGAAATAGTCTGATTAATATTAATGAAAAAGTGAGAATTAGCATAGAAAATGATGTATCTAGTTACACAAGCAGGTACACTGAGGAAAGTTTTCAAGTTTTCTCTACTTACCTGTACATAGAATTTAGGCACGCTTGCCAAAGCATTTACTATGTTTGCTAGGATTGTGCTTGAAGGTGGTGGATACATATACTTGAGGCATGAATTTAGAGGAAAGGTGAGCCTAAAAAAAAATATTTAAAATGTTTGTTTCATATAAATAATTAATTTTAGGTAACCTGAAAATAAAGTTGCTCAAATGACTCAGTATTAAATTTACTTTGTTCCTAAAAGATCCAAATAAATACACTCAACAGAAACTTAACTATTGATCAATTAAGAAAAATAAGATGTTATACCAGTTTACCTGATAGTTCTAAAAATATTAATGGAGTCAAATTTAATAACATATTCATAACTCAAAATGTTTAATAAGTAGATGAAAAATACAATTTATCCTGTATTTTACCTTTCACACACACACGCACACGCAACCCCCCCCCCACACACACACACACAAACATACACACGTTCAGTTTCTAAAGAATAACAAAGTTCAAACAAAAAAATGCTAACCCATGGTTTGGTGCAATTCCACTTTCTATGGTTAAACAACCAATTTCTTTCTTTTCTTTATCATCTTCCACAGGGTCATCAGATCTAGTAATATAGAATGAAAGTAATCTATTAGAAAGAATGAAAAAATGTACAGAGAAAAATACATTACTCTTACTTTTTAAATGTGGCATTATGAAGGGTTTCATAATAATAAACTTGAAAGCATTTCTCAAGCAAACACTAATGAAAAGGAAGTTACATTGGATTAATCTTTACTGAATACTATCTCTATTCCAGACAGTACACAAAATGTGCCACATTTCAGCTACTCTTCACAACAACCCTATGAAGATGGCATGATAAATATCACTGACTAAATAAACATATAAAGCTTACACAGTATAAAATACTGGTTCTCAAATTTCTTTAACATGCATCAAAATCACCTAGAGTTTGTCAAAACAGACTGCTCCTCACTCTCTCCCCAAGTTTCTGACTCAGTAGGACTGGGTAAGGCTCAAGACAATACTCCAACCAAGAATCTATAAAGAACAGTCAATCCAGGACAACCTGAGAATCACCAGTTTATAATAAATTTGTAAAGGTTACATAACTACAAAGAGTTACAACTGGGAAGCAAATACTAGTATTTAATTTCAAAGGTCACGCTGATTCATAACACTCTGCTATGGCTAGTCAACAAGAATTTAATACTAGTGAACGTCTTTTCTCTTGGAAATAATTTACAAAACTCTCTTCCACTTCACACTGATTAGTTCCTAATATTGAAGTAACTTTATTAATATTAAAAAATATTAATACCATTTAATAGTTTAATATTTTAATGATAAATTCAATATTTTAACATTAATATTAAAATACTATTAAAGTAACACTCAATTGCTTTATATATCTTTACGAAATATATACTTACAAAACTAAATATATTAGATTATTTTAACATATTTAATAGAGTGATGTACTGGTAATTATCGTTAGTCTGAAACAACATAACATCCACACAACTAAGACACTTCAAAATGTCAGAAAAACCTATCTACAAACCTTTTCTTTTTCTCAGTGCCTGAAGGGGGACATGGGGAATGAACTCGATCTTGCTCTTTTGCAAATTCAACAACTAAAGTGTGACCTAAAAGTTTCAGTTGATGGAGTCTTGTCAGTGCCTACAATTGGAAGAGTAAGAAAGGCAATTATCAGACCAAAAATTACTTGTTAGACCATATAAAAATAATGTAGATATGTTCTTTGTTAATACGGTTAATATTTCTTTGGATATTTCTTACCCAACTTTTAATCTCAGGTTGCCAAGTCTTTGCTACCTTTTAATGGACTGCTTCCTACCACTTAGCAAAAGTGAAATCTGATTAAATTCAACTCCGCTGATATCCAGCTAGCTGAAAATGGTTAGAAAAACAGACATAACAAACTGCCCTGTACAAACTTTAAATTCAATCCTACAATCACAAATACAATCACGGGAGGCTCTTACTGATGTTTTTTCAAAGTTTATTTTTTCTTTCAATTTCTAAGAGAATATTTTGTACTCCTTATTCTTTACCTCACAGAATTTCTCTTCCATTCTTTCAGCCTATGGCCTTTCTTCTCTACTATGAGAAACCTAAAGTGACAAGAACATCAGCCTCCCACATAACTCCTCATCTACCAGCACCTGCAGCCTTCACCTGTTATCAAGTATTAACTACCATGTTTTTAATCTAAATCTAGTTGCTTCACCTGTATACAAACCCACTTCCTCATCTTATAAAGAACATCACCCCACTACTGCTGAATAGTTTCAAAGAATAGAATAGTCTTCTATTCTCTGGAACTCTTCAGAGAATAGACTAATAGTCTTCTATTCTCTGGAATGATAAGCAACGGTGGCGGTTTTGTGGGGATTATTTTTACCTCTAAGGGTAATACTCTGTCCTCTACTGGGTCATTCACATCGTTCACATGTACAAACTGGCTTCTATTTCTCCCATCGTAAATTATCCTTCTTCTTCACCTGGTTGTATTTACCACTGCTCTTCATTACTCTTGATGAAAAACTCCTTAAGAGCTATCTTAGGCCTCTATCTAAAATTACCCTTCCTACTCAGTCTTATGCCTTACTTAAGTCATTCTACTGACACTGCCTATCACTGACAACGAACTCTAATGATGCCAAGTTAGTGGTCACTGTTTTCATTTTACTGCATTTAGCACAGGTGACTATGCCCTGCTTGAAACCTATACTTCACTTGGTGTCAAGAACCATACTTTCCTATATAGTTTTCTTCCTGGCTCGCTGATTTTTACTACTCAGTCTCTGGGTATACCTTCTCACACTTTTATGCCCACATACTACAGAAGCCTATTACTGGTCTCTATTCTTTAGGTGATCTAATCCATCACCCTAAATTTATATGACCTTTATGCTTATAGTTTCCCAATTTATAACTTCAGTACAGACCTCTGTCTCAGGACATCCAACTAGTGGACAGTTCCCCAGAACTTTTTCACAAGTGTATCAATACTTCTCTATTTCTCCCCAAATTTTTCATCTGGAACTTTCCATTTTAATTTTCTCCCCTCACTTTGTATGCCTTGTTCACATTAGCTTCCCTGAACATGACAGGTATGCTTCCAGTTTCAGCTATTCCTCTAATTTGAAAGCACCTCCTCGGACGTCCCCTCCTTCAAATTGTTGCTCAAATGTAAGTCTAACTCTCTTAATTGCAACTTAATTTTCTCCACTTAACCCTAGTAATCCTGCTGTTTCTTTTCCTTTTTCCCCCCACAGTCTTTATTTAAAAAAGGGAAAAGAGCAACAGGAAAAGAGCAACAGGATTAAGAGGGCAGAGTTAAATTACAGTTTTTATCAACTTTCTTCAGTCTTCTTTGCTGACTGGTCCTCTTTTGGGTGACCATTTCCCTTCACCTGGTTGAAGAAACACCATTTCTCAAAGTAGACAGATGATTTCTCAAAGTTAATATTGGTATTTTAATTCACCATCCTTTATACCCTCTCAATCTTGACCCTCATGCAGTTAATGCTATGACCCTATAAGCCATGGCAAAAACTTCACAATATTCCACTTTGCTCAGCCTTTACATTCATAGAGATCATCAGACCTACAAACTCAACCTCTATCAAATGTATATCTACTTCTTGTCTTTCTAATCTCTTTAGTTCCTTCTCTTGCCCTGAGAATTACAATATTTCTCATCTTAGTTTTTTACTAGGTAGTCCTACTTGTAATTTTTTTCCACATCCAATCTAGCATATGAAATCTACCAGATAATTTTTCACAGAGCTGACCATATTCTTGACCAATTGAAAAGTACCAAGTGCTTTTAGAATACCGCCTAAACAAAATTTAATCACACCCAAATTAAGACTCCAGTCATACCTTTATAGCTGCTTTTTCATTAGGGAAGGTAGCAAAAGCTGTATGTTTCTGAAAAAGAATTAGGATACAAATTATTTTACCAGCTGACAATAACTTGACACATTAAATTATGGAAAAAGATGAAATAGCAATTATCATTTATTTATAGTATTAATTTTAGCATAGTGCTTTTGAATCACTTTTGGATTTAAGTACAGATGAAAACTATGCAGTCTTTTTCATAAAAAAAGATGTGCACACACACACAGAGCATGTTTTACATATACTTTCAAACAGTTCAAAAAATTCTAAATCTCTCCTACAAAAGGAGATAATACTAAAAGAGCCAAAGAAAAAATATCTCCTATTTATAACACTTCTAAATATGTTCAACTTATTCCTATGCACAAATGCAAAATTTAAAAATATCCATAGAAAATCATTCCTCATGTAAGTTCTTTGTGTTTTATCTTTACAATGAGGGTTTAAGGGGGAGGAGTCTATTTAAGCTGCAGATATTTGTTAAGCCATCCCCCAAAAAATGTAAATGAAAAGTGAAGATATTACGAAATTATCAATGCTCATTAATGCATTTACAAGATCCTTGCATAGTTACAGTTCATTCTAAATTTGAATGATCTGAACCAAGATGACCTAGTTAGGAGTACTTAAAGTGAACTACATGGAATATTTGTATTTGCTGGCATAAGTAACGTGGATCAAAAAGTGTTTCTTCTCAGTAACTCTCAATCCTGGATAAATATTTAAAATCATTGATGTTTTGCCCCATCACAGACCATCTTACAGAAACTTATCACTATTATTTGAATGGCGCAAACTCCATTTAAACCATCTTCAGGTATAATAGAAAATAAAGTACTGTAACTGTGATATAGTGATAAAAGACTCTTTCTGCCCCACCAGATTCCCATCTCTTATTTACCCCGTAATTTAAATAATCTTAGCTTTCTTCACTCTGAGAAAAAACATTAGAAAGGAAATATTCTAAATTGCAGACCAACGGGTCTAAATTGCAGACAAGCTAGCATCCACCGGTTTGACATGCTAACCCTTGCCCACTCCTTCCATGCACACGAAAACTAAGGATAAATACCCCTGCAGTCTGTCATAGAGAAGGACGCTGGTCTTTCAGACAGGAGTTTGATACCCTCCCTAACTTTGCTGACAAATTAAGCCGGTTTCCTTTTCCTCAAACTCACGTTTCTTGCACTGACCAAGGGAAACCCAGACCAGCGCTGGGTAACAATTGTGAATTCGTTTGAGAACTTGTAATAATCTAAAAAACATTCCGGCAGAAGCATCTTAATGAAGAACTTTAGTAAAATAAAAACATAAGCAAAATCTTATAGAAATTCTATATCCTGTTTTCCCAAATATTGACTATTAGCATCTATTTTGATAAATTGCGATTAAAAAAAGTCATTCTATCATCGATTTCTGAGCGGACTCTGAGTTTAAAGAAAAAAAAAAATCTCCAAACTCAGAGGGGTTTTGAGCTCCTCGGGATGAGCTGGAGAAAGGCATTGAGCTCTTTCCCATGACTTAGCGTTGCCTTTCTCGGCTGCCCTTTTCCGCTGCACCGTGACTCATCGAGGTTCGAGACCATTAACATTGTAGCAAGACAGAGCGCTACAAAGGAGGCAAACCGAGAAGCAACATGACACCAGGACAGCCTCCCACTCTTCTACGACATCTTCTGTCTGATGGCCTCTCCCGGAGCCACCAACCGAGAGCCTTACCAGTCGCCCCTTATCTGACAGCACGCGCACAGACTGCGCCCCGAAATACTTGAGCAAGTCCTCTTTCTCCTCGGTGGTGAGCTCGGCCGGGAGGTGCCTCACTAAAAGGGTTCGGTCACCCCGTGGCGGAGAAAGTGAAGAGCTCGGGCAGCCTCTGGACACAGGCAGCGGCTGCTCGGGGGCCGCCATTTCCCTCTTGGAAAGAGCCGGACGAAAGGAGCCGGCAGCTGCAGGGAAAAGCGCGGGGACTCAACAAGCTGCAAGACGTGTTTTTCCGCCTCGCGCTAAGGATACTGGAAACAAGGAAATAACGCCAATGCCGAAGTCTCGCGAGATCTGCGGCCCGGAAGCGCGACGTCTCTCCGGGAGGCGGTTCCTCGGCAGAGCAATGTGACTTTAGTTTGCTATAACTGCT
>PVHY01000315.1:61448-109888 GCA_004024945.1 Uropsilus gracilis
CCCCCGATGCTGTTTCTAATCCAGGACAATTGCTAAAGTGCATCTGACTGCGAGAGACGTGGTGTGGGAATAATGAGTGTGTGCTTACTGTCATTAGGTGGTGGTGCTGAGAATCTCAAAGCCCGAGGGCCTTTTGGTTGCTCTGGAGAAGAGAATTTCCCGGAGCATCAGAATAAAGCCAGCCACAAAGCTCATTCGGAAGCATAGGAATGAACACGGGGAGAGACACTTGGCAGTCTGTCTCGGGAGAGCTGCTCTGAGCATTGGAGCAGTCGGGTTTTAAGGTCTTTTCCTTTCTGGGGGCATAGGGGGGAACCTACCCTGCTCCCATCACGCCTCCCAATGTCCGACTAGTTGGAACTACCCCTTTTTGAATAGGGTTGGGAACTAGTTCAGAGTCTTCCCAAACCTGCCAGATTTTATCTCGTCCTTGAAACAAAGCCAGAACCGCAGCTGGACTGTGGCCTGGCAGGAATGCAGTTGTTCCCCTCTGGAGAAGTGTGTGAGAGCCCTTTTCTGTCCCTCCTAGTTGAGTCTGCATATTGCAGTTCTTAAGGAATGTCCACTTGGGTGGGAAAACAGTTTAAGGAACAGAAAGTTGGGACAGAAATGTCATGAATTGTTGACTATTTGGGCAGACAAACTCTGGCAGTGGTTGGTTTTACAGAAACGGTGGCCTCTAGGCATTGGTAACCTATTAGGTATAAACAATTATGTATGTATCTTAACATCTTTGTATCTTAACACCGTTCATTCTCAGTACAGCCCTATGAGGTAGATACAACTCTATTAGGTAGATATTCCTCAGTACAACCCTATAGGATAGATACTCTTCAATAGGACCTTGTGAGGTATCTACCTATTGGTAGACATTCCCTCACATGGGCGGGGTCAAACCCTGTAACTAGACTTTATATCCTGATTCACTGTTCTACCTGACTTTTGAATGAGGCAGGGATGTCTCCCTTTAATGTACTTTGAGGATTCTGGAGCGTTATTGAGGTCCGAGGTGCCTCCTACCTCTCTTTCTTAGAACCGTTGCTTGACTAGATGTTAAAGATACTGCAATAAGGAACACATCAAAGTTCTGCTTTCTTATAGCATTGATTGGGGAGCCAGGAGACAATATTAACACAAACTAGAAAGCTCCCACAACTGCTGGTAGTGCCAGTAGTCATTCGTGTTGCTACTGCCAACACTGCCTGGTTTACCCCTGCATGCTCAGGTGTGTATCTCATGACCACACCCCCAAGCGCCTTCTACATGAACAGGATAGAGGCCTCAGGGGATAGCCACATAGGCTAGTGATATAAAAATCCTAATTAACTCATTTGCCTGTTAGTTGCCATAACATCTTGTTATGAGGACTAAAGTTTGGCATGAGCTTTTTTCCTTAGAAAAATGAGTCGTAATATTCATTCAACTAAAATATAAACCTGTGTTTAACCCAACAATTTTGTTTTTCAAAATCTATATTCAGACTGCTGTGAAAAAAAAAAAATAACGTGAACGCAATAGGATTTAGGATTTTTGTCTACAGCTCTGCAGGCAGAAAGTTCAAGATCTGGGTGTCAGCAGTGTGAGTTTCGGTGAAAGCTTTCTCCTTGATTTGCCTTCTAGCTGTGTCCTAATGTGGTACTATATGAGGAGGAGGAGGAGGAGGAGGAGGAGGAGGAGGAGGAGGAGGAGGAAAAGAAGCAGAGAGGGTGTGCATGTGAGTGAGACCAAACCCATGTGAGAGCAGGAAAGCACGGCGGTTGTATAGAGACATCGACCACATCATGAGGACATCATTGTCATCTAAGCCTAACTGCCACCCAAAGCCTCCATCTCCAGATGCTATCACATTGGAACTTAGGCCTTAACCATGTAATTTAGACAACATAATTCAGTCCTTAGCAGAATCTATCCTACAGAAACAAAAACATTTTGTAGCCAATTAGCTCAATTGTTGAATTTATCTGAAGCTGCCAAAAGTCTTTATAGCTTGGAATATATATGGTTGCTTCCTCCCCCCCCCCCCTTAGCATTCTGTTCATTTTGATTTTAAAAACAAGTTTTATAGTTAAGATTCACTCTCACTGCAATAAAAGTATAGCTAGATATACTAATCCAGCTTTTAAACATATATACCCTTCTCTAAATGAACAAGGGAAAGGGAAGCTTACCTGCTCTTTTCTTGCTGTTTCTTCACCTTCTCTTTCTACGTCAAGCTTCTTTGGGGAAGAAAAGGTAGTTCTCTCTTAGCTTTTGATCTCCTGTCCATTTATGGATTATTTTGGTGGCTATTTTGGACCCTGAAAAATCTGCCATGGAGGTTCATGATATTGGTGATACACTCTCCAGGGGCTACATGTGATTCCCCTTCACTCACTTCCACTGATTAACTGGAGTCATTCGTCAAGCAAATGACCCTCTTACATGAGACTCAGTCTATACTAAGCCCATCTATCTCTCACAGTGATTTACTTGTCTAGATAACAAGCACTTTTCAGGAAGGCTCAGAAATGTTATGACTACTCACAAGTGGCCTGAGCACATGGCAGTTCCCATTCACCTCTTTAACGTCCTCTGCTCTCTGCTTCCTTCCCAGGACAGGCACAGTCCTACTCCCTGCCTTCTTAAGGTAAATTTTTACACATAGACAAAAGTAAATTTATATTTGCACTTTGATTTAATCAAATGTTAATGCTTAAAGTTATACTAGCATAAAACTGAAAAGATGATTGTTTTTATTCCTATTGATTACATATAACTGAAAACACTGTTACCTAAATCGTAGACTATGAGAAAATGTTTTTTGAAATCATATCAGTGAGATATGAACATCCCAGTATTCCCTGAGAATTGAGCTTGGTGGTATTTTGACAGGGGTACTAGCTTCCATTTTCTACCCAGCTGCAAAGGACTTATTATAGAACCTATGATAATATGATTTCAGAATCTTCACATGAGGCTCCTTCTCTGCATTCTCTTCACATTCTCTTTGCCTACTCTCCTCTCTCCTGCCCACATGCTCTCATGCTCTTTCATCTGGGGTGCCATCACCCTTTTAGCCTTTCCTCCCAGACCTAGGTGAGCCCACTCATGCATGTACACATCCACTAAACTAGGTATTTACACAACGGGGAGGCCACAACATCAGAAATGTTAGTCATGGAAGTTAATGGCGGGAAAAGCCTGACCAATGCATTTACCCTACAAAAAACCTATTTATTTTAATTTTACTTAGATTCTACCTTGCCATTCAAATGATATTAACATTAGTCTTCCTTTATGTTGGTAACGTACCCCACAATTCTGCTGATATACTGCAGAGATGAACAAACCTAACTATCAAACTATGAATATATCACAGTTTCTTTGGTGTTCGGGCAGATTTATTAGTCGTTAAGAACAACATTTTCCATGTTTATTACACACAGAGACATTTACAAAAGAAGTACACCAGTCACATTGACAGATGGAAATCAAGATGTAAGCAAGTTATTATCAGAATCTCTTGGGAGCTGATTAAGAAAACAGAATGAAATAAACTACAATGATTATTTTTATTTCCTTTGAGTTTCTTTCATTATTTGATTCTAGTCAATATTTGAGTCTAATTAAGCCTAAAGGAAGTTACTTAGCTCCCTGCTTTAGTTTTCATATCTGAAAAATGGGGCTAATAAAATGTCTTATGTTTTTAATGAATACTAAATGGATTAACTTGACATAGAACTCATATTGTACAACTTGTTAGGTTGCCATTTTTATATTTAATTGGTAATTATTTTAGTGATGCTATGTTTCCCACTAGGTTTTTAGGTGTCAGGAGTTAGAACACTGAAGATAAAATGGCATGATTGACCTTGGTGGACAGCATTAATTACCTTAAGAAACATTCCTTGAAGATACCAACAAATTTATGAGTAAACCCAATTTAATTGTGTGTTAGCCACTTGTCTCCTTTGTGTGACTGGTCATAAAACATTTCTTTTGCCTTATAAATATCACCCTCCAGGGACAATAAAGTTGCTGAATGGTTCATGCTTCTGTTCAGTCCCAGCCTCTTTGGCTGCGTCAGTCTCTCTCTTTTTTTTTTTTTTTTTTTTTTTTTTTTTTTTTTTTTTTTTTTTTTTTTTTTTTTTTTTTTTTTGCTACTCTTAAATCTCCAGCCAACTAGAACAAAAGGAATGGTTTAAATTTTAAGCTAACACCTATGTTTCTGTTCCTGGAGCAAGTTTCCATGTTCTGTCATTCCCAGTCATGAACACTAGATGTCAAGCTTGTCCAAGACAAGGCAAATACTGCAGGCATTAAACCCTTATAAAGAGGAGGGAGGGCTTGGGGAGAAATGACAAATCGGTGTTTTTTTGTTTTGTTTTGCATTGTTTTAGACTGTAAGATAATAGGAATGAGAGTTGAATCATAAAGTAAGACGAGTTTTCTATATTCTGATTCATTGACTGTGCACTTTTCACTTTTCATTAGCCCTTTTCCTTTGCTTTGTGATGCTTTTTAACATATCCTTCCCTTGCTCCATCCCTCCTTCCCACTCTACTTCCTTTCATTCCTCCTAGCTGGTTTTATAAACACACTTGATCTGAGTAACTCATCTCTCATTCCTGATAACAAGGCTGCAGTGATTAAAATCTCAAAATACTTGCTACCCTAGGCATAACAAGTCTTGGAGTCTACAGGAGAACTTGGATATTTTTGGAGTTTTCCTCAAGTAGCTTGGAAAGAAAGGTAGGGTCCTTTCTAGCAGTCCTAGCAGTCCTGAAAACTGATGCTCAGAGAGTATTCTTTACCTGTAGCCACACAAGATTATCATACAGGATGGTGTCCAGCAGACTGGTAGACCTATGCCCTGCAGGGCAGAACACCTATCCCTTGAGTGCCCAATTTATCGTGGAGTCCAGATATATGGAACACCTCATGAATTTGCTTGTTATTCTTGTGCAGCAAACATGCCAGTCTTCTCTGGATTGCTGTAGCTTTAGTATAAATACTGCCGGAGGCAACACCATTTCAGCATTTCAGTCATTCCTCTAGCCCTTTATTAAAAGAACAGTAAAATTCTATTTAAAAACATTTAGAAAGTTCTTATATAGTCTTCACTCGTTAACAGAAGTTTTCTATTTCTCTCAGCCTCAAGTCCTTTATCTGCAAATTTCAAAATCCATTACAATTCTAGCTGGACACATGCGTTCCTTTATATAGTATACCTTCTATTTCTCAGTCTTGAGCAAGAAATTTGTCTTTTTTTTTTTCTGATTATTCATCACTCAAAATTGATGTGTATCTTGTCATTTTCTTTCTCTTCCAGTTCTCAGTATACCTGACATTTAGATAAAAGAAAATGTTAGGCTCAGTGTTATTGTGACTATTTCCCTTCACCTTTGTATCAAAATTATCAATAGGCAACTGGTATAAAAGAAAGAAAACTAAATATTGAAGTCTACAGTTAGACAATTGATCCCTCAGTCATTAATGTTTTTCGAACTATGGGAATTCTATAAATGTCAGTTAATTATAATTGAATGTGTGGTAAATAATTATTTGCCAACACATTTAAAGTTCCAACAAATAAAAACGAATAATAGTACTTTAAGACAGTGATACTTTTAATAATATTTAGAAAGTATAATTGTTTTCTTAAATGACTACTGAAATTTATTTTTCTAAGTGACTTAGAAAAAGGAAGTACTTCTTTATATTATTTTTCCCTTTGTGCCATGTTGTAATAATTACTAGCTAAAAGACAGAAATATGGTTAATTTTCTTTCTACTGCTAAAGAGAAAATATGTTTCCTTCTCTCTGTTCTGTAAGAAAGTGATTATTGTTTAATTTCATGGGAAGAATGGCTTAGGTGAAAGATATATAAATTATTAAATTATAGCATCAATTTCTTTTTTTCAGGTTAACCCAAACCTTGCTACCATAGCAGTACTGGAAGAAATTCAGACATACTGATAGCTTCTCTCAGGTTAGACAATTCAAACCTGAGAAGAAATTCAGTGACATGACTTCTTGTAACATGGTAAAACTTGTATTAAATTTCTGACCCTTCTCTTTACTTCTTCCTCCTCCCTATTACTTTTACTCCATAATCAAGTTTTTCTTTTATTTTATATTACTTTGAAAGAGGATTCATGAGTTGAACTGTTGTGTTGAGAAGCCATCCTCATAGTCATTTTTCATTTTTATTACAGCTCCACAAATATCCCAGATTTAGCCACAGCTATAACTTAATTGAAACTAATGTTACTGTTTTCCAAATATAATTAATATTTATTGTTGAAAATCTCTATCAATTAACAAATGAAAGAAAGACCTATCAGAATTATTGATAAATTCTGCTAACAGTTTAGTATAATCCCTTCTACTCTTATTATCTACTTATACACACAAACATACATTCATATTATTTATAATTTTTAGTAATATATTGCAAATATCTTCTTGTGTAACTATACTCTGTTGCTTAAATCATATTTTATAGGATTTTAATATATGAACTCAACCAATGTCTTTATTATTTTTCTTTGTATATGTACGATAGATTTTGTAAAACCTGAAAATAATAAGGTGAGCATCCATTAATTTCACTTCCAAATTAAAATATTACCTAAAAATGTATTACTAGCGATATAGAACCTGGCACATTGTATTACTATATCTCTCTATCTGAGTCTATAGGTAGAAGATTGTTTCTTCAGATTAACATCTAATTCCTGTATAATTTTAGGAAGCTTAATCTGCAAAATGATCTTCATTCCAACTCACTGTCTGAATCCCCCAAATGCTTATATAGTCTACAAATTTGTCTGGGTTGCTAATTGCCCTCTTTCCCCTTACTCTTATTTCAAATTTCTCATCTTTGCCAATTTTGGCTGGCATACTTCAAATATGGCTGCATAGGTACTCCTTAATTCCTCCTCCTCCTCTACCTTAGCATTTTGCAGTACATATTTAAGACTAGAGAACAAAAGAAGAGTTATAAATACATTTTTGAAAGCTACTTAAAGCTCAAAAGTAGATAAGCCCTCCCTCCCCCCAAGTACAGCTCTTAATAACAGAGGAATCCTTGGAGAAAGTCTGTTTTCCTGCATACTTCCTGGATCTCAATTCCAAGACCTTAGTTTCCATTTTGAATCGCCTTCCTTACAAGATGTCTGACAGCTAGATGACCAACTCACTTTGGGGAAATCTGGATTTCAACTAAGATAAATGAGTGTTATTTTAGAAACACCCATGAGGTATCTGCAGTAGGTCACATTCTCCAGGATACAACCCTCTTTCCATTTGGGGAATATTGCCAAATTTCCCAGCGTAGAACAGTACCATGTGAGGATATCATTGCTGAACTATCCACATTGGGCACACCACTTTTAGTCCTGGCCCTATATCTAGTCTCTCCATCTGCTTGATGGAGTTGTGTTCACTTTTGTCCATTCCTGCCTTATCCACTGGCCTATTTTAATCTATCCTTTGTGAGAAACTGTGTGATTAAGATAGACAGACATCTATGTAACCATCACATCCCCCCCAAAATAATTTTCAGAGAAGTCTTATTTTAAACTCAGCAAAGATCCATTTCCATAAAGGAAACAACCATCACTAATGCAACTCCTCTCACAGAACAGAAAACATTTACAGTATTACATATGACAATTCTGTCTTTCTAAACTTTAAACTTCTTAAGCATGCCACTAAAGGATTTCTATTCTTGATGATCAAAAATAAAGTCAAAGTAACTTTTCTCCACTTCTAGAAAAAAAAAGAAAGAAACACTAGCTTTGATTTATTCAGCTTCTATCACCTTTTAAAAGGCTTTGATTATTTTAGGTAATTTTAGGTAGGCTTAACTAAAGTGTTTATTACAGTTATAAGTCAGAAAATTTCTTTTTTAAGGTTAAAAACAATATCTTACTGTCCTCTGGATAATGTTTGCCATGTTATATAATCAGTGAAAGGATGGAATTTAGTCACTATTTGCTAAATTAATGATTTTGATCAGTAGAATTATTCTGTAATGTCACAAGCATCTGACTTTAAGTAAACCAGTGATGCATCATATGTAAAATAGAACTTAGCCACCACTCAAAAAAAATTGTCACAAGTATTTTGACACTCAAAATAAGTGTAAAAAATGTACTCAATAAAGTTTATATCACATATGGAGAAGTTGCCACATCCTGGCATTTCTCAAAGATGAGGTTTGAAGCTCCTTGACTTGAAACAGTCACAGTCTGACCACTGAGCTTGTAAACGGGATGAGCAAATGAGCCAGTGCACTCAAAGTACATTTCAGGACTTTTGCTCCAAATGTCAGTTTTCAGCTCTTGACTTGATATAATAACAACTGACTTGAGAAATCAAAGCCTTTGTTTGATTGGAGGAACATGGAATAGCCCCAAACAGCTGATGACAGTGTGACTTTGTCTCTGACCTAGGTAGGGACTTGACTTACCCTACATTGTTCCTTTAGCCAACATCCCTCCTTTTTTTTTTTTTCTAAATTTAAACATCTTTCCATGTCTTTAATAATAATTTTGTGTAAAGTCGATATCTTTTTAAAAAATAGTGTAAAAATCTTTTTTTTTTTAAACAATTTTATTTTATTCTTTGGGTTACAACCTCTCTGTTATATATTTTCCCCCTCCCTCCTCCCTCCGGTGCTCCCTCCATTCTCTCATACCCCACTCTTTGTTATTTATTAGCTGTGCTGAGTCCATTAGTCTCTTTCCTGTGTTAGTGTCTTTTCTCTGGGTGAGAGACTGCGTTGTTGGGTCCAGGTGCACCTTGCTATCAGATTTTCAGTCTTACGTTTGCATTGGGTGGCCAGGTTCTATTCGTTTGTGATCTGTTCATGTTTTTTTGCTGCAGGCCATCCTCTTCAGTCCAATCCCATATCCATTGCTTTGCTGCTTTTCCTTATGGCTCTTGTGTCGGGCTTTGGGGGTCTTGCCTCCTGCCAGTGTTGGTCAAGAAATGTCTCTGAGTTCAGGCTTTGAGACTAGGTCTTGCCATATTTGCCTGTGGAACTGCAGGCTCTCGTTGCCCAGGGTACCACAGACTCAGGCAATTCCCAGCCTCAGCTTCCCAGGTAGCTGGGATTACAGGCGCATGCAATCACGCCCAGATATTGTTTGGAACAAGGTCTCGCTATGGGCCCCAGGCAGGACTCGAACCGCCATCCCTACCCGGCCGCTTCATAGGCTGAAGCTTACAGGCACGAGCCACCGTGCCCAGCCCATGAGTTCAGGCTTCTGCGAGTGGCCTTTGAAGGTTATCTCCTCTGCTTCCTTTTGCAGTTTTGGTGTGGGGCCCATTATCCACATTTGGTCATCCTCTCCTCTCCCTTGATGAGGGGAGGGTGTGTTGCTCTCCTTGAATATATCTCCAAATTAAAGTCCCGGGTTTTGGCCCAGGCAGTGTACAAGTGTGCCTGGTGACATCGTGTCTCTATGGTTGTTTTTCTGGTCTTGCTTATACTGGTTCATTTGGTTGTTCATCTGCTGTGTCCTGCTCCGGTCTGTGGGCTGGACTTTTGCCTGGTCCCTCACCCGTTCTATGTTGGGGTTGCTGTTGCACCTATTCTGGTTGCTCTGAAGTTTAGCTGGAATAAAAAGTAAGAGAGAGATGGAGGGCCCTCTCCCCCCCCACACCTTTTGCCCGCGCACCAGAAGGTCCCGGCACAGGGGCGGGCCGACCCCCGGGGCCGCTCGCCCGTCCATGCGCCCCGGCTTCCTTTTTGTAACATCCAACATGCTGCATTTCCTGTCACTTGTAACTGAAAGTATTCTGAGTTAGGTTATTTATAGATGATTTTACTAGCCTTTCCTTCAGATATATCTTTAGTTATGAGGGATTCTATGCTTCCTGGTTTTAAACAAACAGTAGAGAAATAAGTATTTGAAGGGGAAGTATGGGAAGGCCCGGTACCATTAGTCCATCACTCAATCAATCCGGGCATGTAAATTGCAGACTAAAAAAAATGATGGCTATGCATCTAATTTCTAGGATAATTTCTAAAATGTTATAATTGCTCAATTAATACCTACTGAATAAATGAAGAAAATTAAGGGTATTATTATAGAAAAAGAATGAATTGTTGCCTGAAATATTTGATAATTTAAGAAGAGTAGATTTATGTTCAAGATATTAAGCCAGTAACATTTTATGAATGAAAGATTAATTCTTTGTAATAATGCCTGATTATTGCTGCATTGGAACAGCTTTTACATTTTGCATAGTGTAATTATATTTTATACTAGCATATGCAAAGTTTGGATTTACATATCTCATTAAGTAATCACCAAATTTTCACATGAACTATCTCAATTTAGGAATGTTGCTTATAGTTAACTACAGTTAGAGAATTCTGACAGCAAGGGGCTAAAATTGTTCATGGTTGATACAATTATACTAATTTTGTAGCACATTAGACATTAAAAAACTAGCATTGGAACTATCAGTCCTGCAGCTCAAAACATTTTAATAATAGGATAGGAAAGTAATTCTTTTTACTTCTAAGTAAAAATCAAGGAAGTATGAAAAGCATATCATTATGACGGTTCAAATTGAAAATTCTATTAAAATTTACAAATTACTTCAGATGTTAATGGAATTAAGAACAACATACATCTCACTTTATCCAGTTCATATCTGCTTGACTCATATCCACTTAGTATAGTTTTTGTTTTATGTTCAAAGTATGTATTAGTAAAATAACAGCCAAGAATTATACACTATTTTTGACTGCTGTTTCCTGCTTCTTAAATTCTTTCTCTTGAGTTCCTAAGCCCAAAACCAATGCTTCTCAAAATGTGTCCTCAAAATATGTGCTTTATGTAACTACCTGTTCACAATAAAGACTGAATGATACTATTTCTATTAGATGTTTAGAACTTACAAAACCAGACTTTCTGTTAGAGTAAGACCTGAGAATCTACTTTAATAACCCCCCTCCCCCCATGATACAAAGGCAAAGTCTTAATTTACTGTGGAATTTAAATACAAATACATAAATCCTATTAAAGGCTATTAATCATCACTATTCTTTGTTACTCTTATACCTTATTATTTAATTCATCTAGTCACATAGCACAGATTAATTCTGAAAATACAAAAGTTGCACAAAAATTATAATCAAATACTAAGCAAATATTGTGTTTCTCAATATGTATCATAGAATCAGTGAAACTTCTAATGTTGTAGGAATGTATGTGTTTTATATTAATACCTATTAATGTATCCAAACAGAGTGCCTATCACATGATATTGTACTACATGCATATTTTTATGTATTCATGGGCTTATATATTTATTAAATATATAGATCACTATTTGTATGAAGTAAGGTTTTTCTTGATTTTTAAAAATTGTATAGTAGCTTTAACATAGTGCTAAAACACAGTGCTGAAGTTGGGGACAGATGTGGGTTTTTAATTCTACTAACAATTTCAAGACCACTCAGGCTCAGAGAATAGCAATGGGATTTATTTAATAAACAGAAGATTGGTGAGAGTTTCTCAGTCCACAAGTGACTGACTTTCTCACCCTAGACAGTGCCTAGTAGTCCCAGACAAAAAACAAAACAAAAAAACAACAAAAAAACCAAACCTGCTCATGCAGGAAGGTGTTGTCCTATCAGTGAGGACCTGTAACTGGTGGCATAACAGTTAGAAGTGCACTACTGAGAGTGCCACCTCACAGTGGCAACTGCAGGTTCTCATTTGTGGGGCCACTGAAATGACCCTACAGCAGCCCACAGCAGAGTGTGAAGGCTGGACAGGACAGCATGAAACATCAGACCAGACAGAAGCAGAGACAACAGCACCAAGAGGTGGTGCTGGACCATTAGAAGCAGTGAACAGCTCTCTTAGGTGGCCAAACAGATTGCTAGTCACCTGTCAACAGTGATAGTTAGCACTTGTCAGTGGTGCCATTCTCTCCTATTGGCAAGTGGTCATCTTAAGAGTTTGGAGATATTCTTGCTTCTTCCTCACTGGGTCATTTTGTCTGCATCTCTCCATGTAAGGTATTAGATGTTCAATACCCCTTAATAGAGTCAGTGACATAAATAACTCTAAGGTTTATTGCTTACTAAGGCATAAGGAAAAATGAGGATAAGCTTTAGACGTGGGAACCTTTAAGGAAAAGAAGGGAAAGGAGAGAAGCAGAGGGAAAAGGAAAAAAGGGAGTATAGGACAAGATACTTTTTGGCTCCATTTTTAAAACACACTCGAAGATGGTCTAACATTTATGCCTGCTCTAAAAAGATGCAATGGTTATAGAGTTGGGATGGAAATCAAAGACAGGCAGGTGGCATACTTTGCCCACAATGTATTTATCTAGCATGGCTGGAATGATTAAGAGGGATGAGCATCTGACAGTAGTAACTTCCCTGTAATATACCCAGTGTTACTTCTCACTTGTATATATCCTTCCAGTCCAGTTCTAGTTGCATTAAACTTGATTATAATCAAGGAAGGGTATGATAATTACTTTTACATGTCATTTTTGTTGGGCCATATGACACCTATGATGGGTCAAACATTAATCTTGATATTTTTGTGAGGGTGTTTTTGGATGAAATTGATATGTATTTTTTTTCTATTTATGTTTATATTATTTATTTATTTGTTTGTTTGTTTATTTATTTATTTATTTATTTATTTATTTATTTATATATTTCACATCTCTGTATTCCCCGGGGTTACCCACCACCTCCCCTCCCTGACCACTTCCACCCATCCCCCACCCCCAAGCTAATGTTCTGTACATTAGTTTGGTTGTTGGCTTGTTTTGTCTTTTCCTCTTTTTGTTTGTTTTTCCTATATCCCATGTATTAGTGAAAAAACCATTTGATTTCTGGCTTTTTCTTTCTGAATTGTTTCTGCTAATGTGATTTCTTCTAGATTCATTCATGTTATATCATCCATCATGATAAATTCACCACATTTGTCATTTGTAATTGATGAGTAATACTCTGTTGTGGATATATACCACACCTTTTTCATCCATCTGTTTTGAGACATTTGGGTGGTTTCCTTGTCCCTGCAATTATAAATAGTGTTGCTATAAGCATCCAAGTACTGATGTCCCTTTGTATAAGTATTGAGGTCTCCCTTGGGTAGATTCCCAGAAATTAATATTTAGATTAGTCTTATTGGTGTGGAGGACAAACTACTGAAAATAGAATTGCCATTTGATCCAGCACTCCCACTTCTGCGAATCTGCGAATCTACTAAAAGGATATAAAAACATTAATTCAAAAGGACACCTGCGCTTGGATGTCCATTGCAGCAATATTTACAATAGCCAGGATATGAAACAACCCAAGTGTCCCCAAGCAGACAAATGGATCACAAGTTGTGGTATATTTACACAATGGAATATTACTCTGTGATCAAAAAGGACAAATTTGATGCATCTGTGATAACATGAATGAATCTAGAAAGAATCCTGTTAGCAGAAATAAGCTAGAAAAAATTACTGAATGACCTCAACTATATGCAGGATATAGGTAAAGCAAACAAACAAAATGACAAGTAAAACTTGAAACGAATAAACTGTCAGCAGAACTAAAGCACAGAACAAGGGAAGGGGGGAAGGGTAAAATTAGGAGAGGGATGGACACAAGAGACTAAGATGATGGTTCATGGGTGACAAGGTAGTGGTAGAACCTTGGGATATACAATGATGTTTTAAAAATACATATATATATATATATATATAATATGTGTATATATACAATCAATTTTAAAAAATGTAAAAGGCAGCAAACTCAAGTAAATAAATAAATAAATAGGTCTTACTTGAATAAAACAGATTATTCTCCATAATTTTGATTGACTTTTTCCTATCAATTGAAGGCTTGATCAAAGACTGACCTTTGGATGGTAAGAGGAATTTCTGCAATAGAAGACTTTCAGACTTGAACTGAAATTGACTTTCCTGTGTCTCCAGTCTCTTCTTCTACCCTATAGATTTTGAAATTTCCAGCCTCCATAAGCAGGTAAGGTGACTTATTAAAATAAATATCTTTATATAGTCATATTCTATTCCTTCTGCTTCTTTGGAGAACCTTGACTAATTAAGGGGTCTAATCAAAATAGTAGCTAAATATAAAATATGTGCATATTCATTTTCTGGGAGAAACTCCACATCACATCAAATGATGACATTGATGATGATGAAAATTGCAACATAGCTGTGCAACTTATAATTCATTTTATTTAGAACTTCACAGTGTTACATTATCCTTAGTATTACCAACCATCTGTACAGTTCCTATTTATTATTTAATTTATTTATCAAACAAAACTATTGTGCATGGTAAGCTAACTCAACCATAAATCAAATAATGTACCATGAAAAATAAGCAGCAATGTTTACCTGGTAAGTTTTACCTTAGGATTGGTCTGCCAGTAAAAAATGCTCCCTTGTACTAATGAATGGATTCAGTGAAGCTAGTCAAAACACCTGCCAAAAATACCTTTAAAATGTGCTTTTACAGAACCCAGAAAGTTAAAAGTGGTCAAAATGTTAATTTTAAGTACTGAGGAAACAAGCACATACCTTGTGCTGACCTGTGTTTATATAAGTGCGAATTCAAATTACTGAGACTTAATTTGTGTAAAGATATCTGGGACCTAGCACTAATTTCTGGATAAGGTGTTCAGTTAAGGCACTACTCAAGTAAATGTCTTTCCTTTATTTTTAAAAACAATCAGTAAAATACTTTGCTCAGTTTTCCCTTCTATGTAGGGGTTAGAGGTACATTTACAATATACTTAAGAAAAATAAGAAGTGATGGTGGGTGTGGGGGTGGTGGGTGGTGGTGGTGGTGGTAATGATGGTGATGATGATAGTGCTGATATGACTGATAGTGACTGCTTTCAGTTACATGTGTAAAAAGGAATATGGTGGTGGTGGTGGTGGTAGTGGGTGGTGGCGGTGGTGGTAATGATGGTGATGATGATAGTGCTGATATGACTGATAGTGACTGTTTTCAGTTACATGTATAAAAAGGAATATTCTCAAGTTTACTCAAGGCAGACAGACATAGTTTCATATCATATAACTGTTTCTGTTATATATTAGCTTATCTGACCTAGGGTAAATTATGCAATTTATGCAATTGTTTTCCCTTGTCAGTATGATAAGGAAAATTCTGGAACTTATGTCAAATTGTTACAAGAGGTTAATGTAGTACTCCTTATCAATTACTTGACCCATAGCATGCACACAAAATTTTATTTAATACTATTTTTAGTAAGCTAGTAGTTGTTAACCATTAACTATTTTACACTATTTACTTTTTTGATTTTTACTATATCTATTCCATGATTCTCAGAAATAAATTTTAAAAATCCAGTTCTTACTTCAGCATTGTCTTTGTCATACATAGTTGTGTGATGTTAAATGTTAAGCATGGTAAATTAATACTGAGTCTACTCCTGACATATTGATTATTCTGTAAAACACTGGTGTCAGTACAAATGATGATATCGTGCAGAATTCAGTGAAATTGCTTCTAAGTTAGAAGCAATTAACAGTCCTCATAAGTGAATACTGAGAAAGACAGTGCCCAATGTTTAAATGGAAGCAGACCTAATACTATCAACCAGGATTGGGTGTCTCCATATCATGCAAGGGTGACCTGATACTGCTAAGTTGGTATTATCTTGCTGAGTATTGAATAATTTCATATATCACCAGCATCAGATAAGGGTACCCAATGATTAAACAAGCCCACATTATAATCATGTCTGAACACAAGCAAGACATGAACAATTACAGAAGCCACAAAGCAGGAAACACTTCCCTCTTCTAGTTAATGACTGCCACTTTTATAGTCTACCTATTTTATTTCCTATAAATAAAATTTGTTGAGATACCCACATAGTTATGAATTAACTTACTTTGTGAGAGAACTCAATTCAGAGAATCTATATCTCCCCTAAACACATCCAGCCAAAACCTAAATCATATGAAAATATTTTCTAACATCCCATTGCTAAAATGTCTTGTTCTCTATAAGATGTATCCTCTCTTCTTTAACCTAATAACTTGTTACTTGTTCAACTCTAAGTGTTAGTGGTGGTCTTTGACTGGAGGGCATTGGTAATAAAAGTGTCAAGTTAATCAGATTTTCTTACTTTTTACTCAATGTCAAATGCTACTCATTTTGTTGAATAGTGAAGTTGCTTTTAAAGTGTCATCATTTAAATGATTCTGTAATATTACAATTTCAGATTTCTTGCTGTATTTTTATAGTTTCAAAAAATTCATTTCTGCACATTATTGGTTGAAGAGGAATAATCAGGGTAGACAAAATGGGTGAAGGTGGCGGAGAAGTACAAACTTCCAGTAAAAACACTGTTATATATTTGAGAGTTACAGAAGACTTGATCTTATTAAATAGGAAAAAAATATTGCTATATGGTGATGTATATTAACTGTTCTCATTTATTTTTTCATTTCGTGATTGCTATACATGTTCCTTTACATTTAATAATATTGATAAAGGGTAATGATGCAGTTGAAAATTGCATTGACTCTAAAATACCCTGGTGGGCGGAGTCTGAGAGAAAAACTACTAGCGAGAAAAAATGAGATGCGGCAAGAGAGGACCTATATAAAAAGAAGGAACGAGGAAAGGGAACAAGAAAAAGAGACGAGAATGGAATGTGCTTGGGTCCAAAAGGGACAAAAACTTTTAAGCAACAAACCACAGGTCCGCATCACCCATGTGCACAGCAGTTGCCAAAGTCGCAAAGCAATTTAAATGACAGGGGTTTTAGTAATACAAGGGAAATTAACAAGGAAAACGAAAAGTACTCAATGCCATAAGTGGCCAGTTATCTTACCCCAGTCACCATTTTCAGTCCCAAAGACACATGTTCAAGATGGTACCCCTGTGCCCCTCCAAAACTGAGGCAGGTACTCTGCAAATTCCAGTCCTTCTGTACACTCCCATTCTTCCCTCTTCTCATTTTCTCTCCCGAGGTGTCTTTCATACTCTGCCCACCAGCATATTTTGGTGACAATACAATTTTTAACTGCATCACTACCCTGTATCAATATCTCTCATATTGTTTACCAGACACTCTTAGATGCCATTTAATTTATTTAAGTTCATTTAAGAACTCATTAGACACACATTCTGAATTAGAATGTACCAGTTAGTAGCATGCTGAGATAGTTAATGGTTTGTAATTTCAGAGTACATGTACAAACTTTTATAACGTACTTTTTATTTGGATAAAAAAAGATATAGTTAGTCGCACTAATTTCCATATTGAACTGCTGCGTAGAAGAATTGTTTAATCACTAGCTCCAAGGACAGTAATAGTTAGCAAGATAAACATTTAAGTAAATGGAGCTTTTTAGTTCTCTATTATCAGTTGCAAATTCAGTTTAATAGGGAAAAATTTCTCATAAATTCTTTTTGCAAAATCTCATCTAACTCAAAGTTTCTGCCTTTTCCCCCCTAAATTCTTATACAAAAATGCCAGAATTGAAAATGAATTATACTTTCATTGTATTTGTTATAATACAAGATTTAATCTGTTGACTCTCATGTTACCATAAAATATATATGTAACAGCAATAAGGTATTTTTCACAGTTAGAGTAATTAGTCATATAGTTGAATAATAATGCCAACAAATAATTTCATACAAACTTAAATTTACGTTCAGGTCACAAGATATTAACCACTATAGGTTATCAGTACTAGACTTATTCAAGAGAAGCATAAAAAAATAAAATGAATACTATTTTTATTTAAGATGCTTTTAAGTTTTTTTTCCTAAAGGACAATAATTTGTATTTTGGGAAATAATTGAAAATAGCACAAATTTATTGAGCTCTTACCATGAAACAGGGCTTATTAAAGTACCCTGTAATTTAATTCGCTTAATGTCCACAAAATATATCCTACATTTGATCCTCTGTCATTTTTGTTATTGTTAAAAGGAATGAAGATATTTCCTAGGATGCCCTTAGAAGTCATATGTTTAAAAAATATAAATGCTTTTGCAGTAGGTCACTGAAATTAGTCAAACTTAATGGCAACTAGTTTAAACAGTTAAAACACAATATATATCCCATAAAGTTTTTCATTCTAAAGGAGTATCTGTCCTCAGAGGATACTTAGTCATTTTTTGTATCATTTAACTTAAATGTTTATCTTTTTTGCCTTTTCTGTCTATTTAAAAATTGTATTTGACCTCATAAGTTATAGCAAGATACTATGTATATGAATATATCTGAATGTGTTAATAGATAAATGAATTGGGACTTGCTACATGTTTCTTTTGATTTATAAAATACTTGAAAGAGTAGTAGACTAGAGCAAATAATGCATCACTGAAAAGAATTGTACATAAAGATCAATTATAAACCAAAATCCTGGAGAATGTTTTCCTATTTAGTTTATTAATGACAAGAGAATTCCTGAGGTTATTAAGGAAGATTGTTATAGATTTCAACTTGAGATTTAAGTTTTAGCAGAATGTTAAAACTTTTTTTTTTGTTCTTTAATCTCCAACCTCTATTTTTTTTAATTGTGTAGATATTTTAAACATGATATTGTATTGTATTGTTTCTGTGCATTTGAAAAAAAAAGTGGTATTAAAGTTGAATTTTTTAAATGGAGGAAAAAGTTAAAGATATATTTTTAAAAATGGAAAAATGTCAAGATCTTAATTATCTTTTTCTGGAAAGATAGTTAATTCCTTTCACAATGGAGGTGAAGGAGTTTAGTTGAATTCTAATTCAGCATTGCCTAGGCCTTTCAGCCAGTCTTGAAAGGAAACAGAAGATTGATGATAAAATGATCATAGTTCTTAATATTTGCAATATGCACTTAAGCTCTGCTATGAGCTAACATTCCTTCAAATCTAGTAAGAACTAGCACATTTTTGTGGTGTATCATTTTCCTTCAGAACATATGCTTAACTTTTAGCAAAACGTAATTCAATTGAAGAAAAACAATGTAGCTGAGTTTTCTCAAATAGAGAAGCACTGGCATCACAATATTCAGAATGGCTATCAGCAACTTGAAAGAAACATCCTGGAGACAACTGGAGAGGAAACATTTCAGGAATGCTGTCTCAGTGACCATGTCAATGTGTAAGCATTGAGTTATCAATTTGATGGCAACATATTGTTGTGAAAGCCTTGGAAAGAAATCTCAGAAGGTACACAGTGGACTGTGGGGGACTATGGGTGCTTCCTGGTGTGATAATGTGCATCTGAAGAGGGTGACCAGATACATCTAAATCATATGCACTGTTATAAAGCAATTGAAAATAAGTTGGAACACAAGGGAAGGTGAAGGTTCCCAGATGATGTGGTGGCAGGAAAGCTGTGGGGACCACAATGATGTAAAAATAAATAAATAAATAAATAAATAAATAAATAAAAATAAATGAATAAAATAAAACAAATATAGTAGAGCCAGACTTTGAGATTTTCAAGAATAAACCAACTTCTTTTACTTGCATTTTCTTCACATGATCTATGTTAAAATGCTGTGTCTAAATAAATATAAATTTTAATAGAAAAAAAGACATTTATCTGCATGTAATTAGAAGAATTTTTTCTAATATTGCATTACAGGAGATAATGGTCTATCTTGTAATCAATGGTATTTTAGAGTTGATAGCTAATACATCATGATTTGTTATAATATCCGTGATCTAATGGTGTAGAATTTTTAAATACTTAAAAAAAAGTAAATCCAGGGTTATGGATATATGCAATATCTGTATGTTAAGATATCCATGTATTGGTGGGTCTGTTCTGCCCATCTGGTGTTACAAAAATATCAGGCTGGAATCTATGTAGCCTCCCTAGAGTCTGTGCCTCCTGGAATCTACCTTTCCCAATTTATCTTACAGAAAAAAAAAAAAAAAGACAGATTTTATTATCATAATCATGACTCATAATTATTGATCCCCTCCACTGAGCATTGGACTGATTGCTCTTTATGGGTTACCTTATATAATACTAGCAAAAGATAGCATTCCAATATGCAAATAAGTAAACTAAGAAATTTTACCCCAAAAATCACAGAGATGAGGCTTGAATTCAGGCACTCTGGTCTCAGAGTCTGAGTGCCACACACTATTGTAGCATAAGAGGCTTTAATATACAGTGATTAAAACAGACATAAAAGCCTAATTTGTTGAATTCAAATTCCATTCTGCCATTAATCAGTAGTGTGACTTAACAGAAGTGACTTAATCTCTGTCTCAGTCATTTGGTCTCCAAGCTTAGATAGTAAATATAGTAATAATAATGTCATCCTCATTAGTATAAGAAATAAATATATGCAATATATTTTTAATAGATGGACAGATTGTGAATATACATATATGTATAGAAAATGTACTTGTATATAATGTATGCATATTTATATATACATGTATATGTATGCTCATATTACATTATATTGATTAATAATATAGGTAAAATGCTTAGAATAAGGTCTTGTATGAGTAGCATTATCTAAATATTAGCTACTGTTATAGCATCTTTATTCTGAGATATTTTAGTTTTTATAATTAAGTATTTTAAATTGAGATAACATTATGTTTTAGGTGTATAGGTTCATACCTCTTTAAGTATATGTGTATTGGTACGACCTGAGCACCAGTAAACCTCTATTACGACTCTTTTTTCCCCACACCCTATCATCACCATCAGGTGATCTCTTCCTGCTGATTCCAAGGATTTGTGTTGGTTAGGTTTTGTCTGTTCCTTTGTTTCTGTATATTCCTGTATATGAGTAGAAGCATCTGGTATTTGTCTTTCTCTTTTGACTTATTTCCCCTACAGTTCCATCCATGTTATCACAAATAGTAGGATGTTTTCATTTCTCTTTACACATATGAATACATACCATGTCTTTTTAATCGACCCATCTGTTGTTAGACACGGAAGTTGATTCCTCAGCTATTAAAAGTAGTGATGAAGATGAACATAGAAGTGCATATATCCCTTCAAATGAGAGTTTTTTCTCCTTCAGCTATATACCTAGGAGTGGATTCATGGCTCAGGTCTCTGTACTGTTCTCCATATGAACAGGACCTTTCCACCCTTGCACAGATAGTTTACAGAGTTTTGTTTTTCTCTACAGCCTTACCAATACTTGTTTCTGGCTCTTTGTTTGTTTGCTTTTCAATATAGGTCAGTATCACAAGTGAGGTGTTCTCTCATTGTGTTTTTGATTTGCATTTCCTTGATGATTAGGGATAAATGAACATTTATTTCATGAATGAGCATTAGCCATCTGCATATCTTTTTTGGATAAGTTTCTTAATTTTTCTATCCATTTTTAAAATTGAGTTATTTTTTGTTGGGTATATGAGTTTGCTGATTCTGGATATTGGTCACTTGTTCAATAAAAACATGAGAACATTTTCTGCCATTCAGTAAGGTGTTTTCCTCATTTTAATGATAATTTCACTCTGCAGAAGCTTACTAGTTTGATATACTCCCATTTGTTTATTTTTTTCCCTTTCCCTTTGAACTTGAATCTCCAGAGATATCATTGCAGCCAATGTTCAGAATTGTTTTACCAATGTTTTATTCTTTGTATTATGTTTGCAGATGTTACATCCAAGTCTTCAATCAATTTTAGATTATTTTTAATATGGATAATGACCTAGACTTATTGTTTTGCATGTGGCTGTGCAGTGTTCTCAGCATCGATTGTTGACAGACTACCTCTGACTACTGTACCTCTGCAATTTGTTTTAAAACCAGGAAGGGTTGTACCTTCAGCTTTGTTTTTTGGTTTTTTTTGTTTTTTTTTTTCAAAAAAAATGCTTTTGCTATTCAAGGTCTTATGATTCCATAACATTTTATAATTGTTTATCCTATGCTTGTTCAAAGTACTGAATAAATAAATCCCTTTGTTTAGTATATGCATTTCAATAATATTAATTCTCACTATTCATGAAAATAGATACTTTTCCATTTGTGTCTTCCTCGGTTTCTTTCATTTTATTAATCCATGGTGTATAGACATTTTACCACCTTGAATAAAATTATTTTTAAATATGTTGTTCTTTTGATGCAGTTGTAAATGAACTATTTTCTTCATTTCTCTTTTTGATAATGCATCACTAGGGCCTAAAAAAGCAGCTTTCTGTTTGTTCATTTTGCATACTGCAACATCACTGCATTAATTTCTTAATCCTCACACTCTTTTTATGGTGTCTTTTGGGCTTTCTATATACAATGCCTTGCCACTGACAGAGGAGTTCATTTATTTCTACCTTTCTGATTGTTTATGCCTTTTATTTTTATTTTTTATTGCACCATTGCTCTGTCTGGGATTGAATCTGATTTTTTATAATACTTTTTATCACAAACTTCATAGGTCTGTTATTCAAAATAATAATTCTTTGTCAACAAACCATATTTTCTTATTTTCAGAATATATTCCCTGCATTTATTGGGAATTATTTGTAGATCTTAAACATGTTCTATATTCACTCTGTTTGAGTGTAGACACATGGAATGGCAGACACGACAGTGTTCTAATGTTAGGGTTCTGTTATCCTTGTGATATGATATGGAATAGAGTGAAGGGGTGTAGGATATTGGCAAAAGAATATTTGAAATATTGGACCATGGGTAAGGAAAATAAAGCATTGTCTATAAACCTGAGAGCCTACTAAGATAAAAATGGAAGAGACTGGGTGAATTAAAAGTTGGATTCAAAAAGTTGTATTGCATTCACTTATACTTTTAGGTGTTCACTAGAACACCTAGTTGTGCTGAAGGAAAATAGGGTAGAAAGTTTATTAATGGTTAAATTAATTTTTTTGACTAATTTGAATCAGGGAGAATTTTTCTTTTAAAGTAATGGTAAACCTAATTTAAGCAAAATTGAAACATTCACCAGTTTATTTGTATGATTATTATTAAACACCACAAACAGGAATATTTTATTTTTATGGACTTAATATAGAACATTTTACCATATAAAAAATAGCATTAATATCAATGTATACAACCTGATCCCAAAAAATAAAAAAGTTCCACAGGTACTTATTTTCACTGCTGTCTGAAAAAAAAGTATATGACAAATGAGAAAGAAATACACTTTTCAATGCTCTGAAATAATACAGATTTATTCTCTCATATAGACCTTTATGTTCACACACTGTTTAGAAAAAATCATAATGTTTTTTCTTAGCTTCCATAACAAAAAGATTGACATTAACATGTATTTTAGTTTTCCTGCTTCTAAGCTATCAATTTTTTTTCTTTTTGAATAAATAAGCTTAGGCTTGTCAGGTATAACTTTGTTTTTAAATTAGAGTCCACAGATACTTATAAGAACAGTTGATTTATAGGAGGTTTCAATTTTTATAATATAACTTGACTCTGACAGAATAATATTTTTTGACTTAATGTGAGTTATATCACTGCATTTATAACTTAACAACATAAAAATTCTATCACTGTATTTCATTGAATAAAATTTTGACTCTGAAGCAGGTACCTAGGGATACTATGTTGTTGTTACAGTTGAGCTGTAGAGGTCACTATTAGCAGACAAATTAAAACGTCTAAACATATTGAAGTCTTAAATTCTGTCAGCCCAAAATCACTAGATGGACCACAGCACTTCCATACTAAGACATTATCAAAGGGTCACACAACTGAAAAATCAGATAGTTTTAGATAATTAGAAGCGAAAGTAGAGATTAGCCAAGTAGGTTAGCCAAATCATATGATTTAAAACTTCTCATCTCTGCAGTTTCTTAAACAAATTCAAAGAAGAACAACCTTGCCATATTGAGGTCTAATAGTTTTCCATTACCTATTTTTATCTAATATAGAAGACTATATTGCAAAGAGATAGCAATTAGGCCTTGTTTGGATTCTCTAAACATGAGCTATGTCTAAGAAAGTGTTAATTTAATCCCATTTTCAAAATACTGAGGAAATATTTCTAATAAAAGGTGATATGAAGTAACCACTTTAGTATTTGTTCAGATAGATGGTAATCAGGTGGGTACATAAGGGAAGACAATAATACCCGTCAATAGAGAAACCACACGAATGTCAGTAAAACCATCTCAAAAAGAAGGGAATCTGTCATTTTGTGTAAATTCTGCTTCTATAAACACAGCCGTAATCAATTAAAGACCCAGTTGTGAAGGAGCCATTGTTTTCAGTTCCATTCCGACATTGCTGAGTTGTCTTTTAGACTGCTGATGTGGAAACCCTCGTAAGGTGGTGAGAAAGTTCAAATACTTAACTTTCAGTGTGAATTTTGTTATTCACTATTTTCATTCATTTTGAAAATTGAGTATTTGTTAATTGTGGACTCTAAACAAGGGAGGGGTATAAGAAATAACAGTGAAAATGATTTAATGGCATAATTCTGTGTGACTTCCAGATTTTAATGCCTTCTCAATATTAGTTTAAGAGAATCAGGGTTGGAAATGTTTGCTAAGAAAATAAATATTTTATATTGAGTTTCTTGGTATAAAATGAGATTCATTCTCCAACACTCATACATTACTCATTAATTTTTGTTATGATAGCTTTCATTCTTTTACGTGACCTAACTCCAAGACAATTTTGTTCACACTGATGTGGTCATTGGTCAATCTTGATTGCTAGATCTGATGAAACTTTGCCAAAGAGGCAGAATAAAAATCATTTCAGATGAATTTGGCATAAATTACAGAAAGCATTTAGAAGACAAAAATTAATCATATTAAATAGTTATGGTATTAATATACACTGAACTAGATGGAATAAATAAATTCTTCCTCTCAGACAGGGGAGTAAAAGCTACTTAGTATACACAAATATATCTTCATACAGCAAGCCTTGGGGCTAAAGAAAGAAAAGCCATAAAGTTAATCTTAGCACCTCACCTTGTCAGCGTAGAAATCTGACTTGATTCACACTGAATTCTTTGCTCTCTAGAAAGAAATGGGTCTAGACTTCTCTGACTGTCTATAGAATAATCTGGCGTAGGCCTGGAGTCAATCCCATTCAGTTATTGTCAACTAACTGAATAGGCAAGTCAAATAAAAAAGATTTGGGGAGAAAATTAAGGAATGAAGTGATCCAAAAGATTATGTCTTCTTTCCTGACTCCTTTGCTTTTTTAGAGCCAATGAAGAGAACAGTTTCCTTGGAAATTACAATTTCATACAACTGCTGACTATGTTGCTGTTACACAAGCACGTAGACCTCTCTTTTTCTTGTGTGACATATCTGGGGAGGTTACAAGGAAGTGCCTCAGTGCCCAGACCTGCAGCCCTACAGATGACTCAGGACACCTTCACTAAATCCATTCATTACCCCAGCCCTAGTGGGAGTTACAAGCAAAGCCTGCCAATGAGATGCTGGTAACGTGGACTCGGCTTTAGGGAATTGGGTAAGACTGCCAGAATTCATTCCTGAACTTTAGCAGCCACAAAAGAGTATTTTTCTGTCCTCTGTAACTGATTCAAAACCAGGTCTCAAAAGGACAAGCTTCCTTTTGTGCACCATCTTTCCTAAAGTCCAACGACTAATAATGTTACAACATCAGGTTTTCCACAAGATCACAGGAAACATCTGATGAAGGAGTAGCAAAGGAAAATATGTCATTTTTGAGCTGATGAACCCCTCCTTCACTCTATTTCCTAATTTTAGAACACTTTTTTTGGGAAAATAATTATGTGTAATTTACCCATAACTTAATGGTGCTTCGCTGTTAAATGATAGATTAAATCTGAGTGGTAACAAGAATTAAAAAAAAAAAAGGCTTTCCAACAGCTTTAAATATGGAGTAAAACAATATCTATTCATATTCAAAATTGCTTTTCCTTGTCTTGAAAAAAAAATATTTCCAAATCCTTATTCTGAAGCTCTGTTGGCATACTGCTTCTTCTCTGCTAATAAATAGACATAAGGACAAATATTTTGCTTTCAAGTTCATTGCCATTATTTTCTTTTAATTTTACATTACAAAATTTCAAGCATTTAGCTTCAATGCCTGAGTAGTATTTTGTAATTTTTGAGAGGAAGAGGTAGATTTCCATAATAAAGAATCTGTGAACTTAAATAGCTTATTAGTAGAATTAATAAATCTTAAAAACTTTTCAAGTCATCCTGTAGAAAATGTAAGGGAGTTCTAGGCAGTAGGAACTTTAGATAATAAAATTTATAGTAAGTCTCTGTACTCTAACAAAAAAGATTTGACTCTGTGCCTCTGTATGAAAGTTTTTGATTTTGTTTTTGTTTTTAATCTTTTTTAGAGCAATGCATTCTTTTGACCTCTAGTCCTCCTTTTACTTTAAAAAAGTATTTCTAATGTGCTTCAGACAGGGGCTTTCTGTCCAGGTCTTGAATGCAAGTACTGTATCTTTGTTTTGTATTCTTGTACAAATATATTTTATTGGGAACCTATTTCAAAATGCTTGTTAAACATATGAGCTTATTCACATGAATGCACTCAAGTGCTGTAAATGTAGGGGCAGAAGTTGAAACAGAGGAACCTATGTCTCATACTCAGGGCTGCAACACACTGAGGAGAGAGGTTTCCTTCATCAGCTCATTGCCTGTGTACACACTGTACTACCTATATACTGCTTTTTGCTGTGACACACACACACAGATGTTCTCTCTCTCTTTCTCTTTCTTTCTCTCTCTCTCTCACACACACACACACACTCTCTCTCTCACACACACGCATCCCTGTGATTTGAGGAATAAAAGCATTCGTCATAAAGCTCAGGAGTTGAGAGTAAAGCTGGAATAGTAACTGTTCAGAACTTGAATGAATTGCCAGTTTTCACCAAGTAACTGGCTGGCCTTCTCAGGCAGGCTCCAAATTCCTGTTGAAATGAAGACTTTCTTTCCTGGACTGGGCCTGGCATTCCTGGGAAACAATGGCCCTTTTCAAATAGGCTCTGAAATTTCACAGGTGAAGGGAGAGGGGCAGTCATTTGATCCCACCCACAAGAAGCCTGTTAGTACTTTAAAAAGTGAAGACAGAGCCTATCATGGAAATACAGGCAAAGCTGACTAGTGGCTTAGAGTTGCAATCTAGACCCGCAGTTCTGCAGATCTCTGTGAATATGAATCAATTTCAATGTTCTGTCTTTGACTCACATTGCAAATCTTTTTCTAGATTTTTCTAAGAGAGGCTAAAACTTTTATAGTGTGTGTTATAGAAAGGCAATATTCAAAAAATTTTTTTTCTAACTAGGAATTAACATTAGAGATGTGTAATAGAAAGGTTACAGATGTTGTGTGTGTGTGTGAGAGACAGAGAGAAAGAAATTTGAAAAAGATGAAAGGCAAAATATTCCGTAGCTATCTAGGTATATGCATGTATGTAGCATATATATATACAGATAATTTTACTTTGCATCCTTTCCAAAGTGATTTTAAGTCACATCTCATAATTCAATAATTTAAAATTTCAAAATGATTCAGATAATTTTTAGCAAACTTTTGTGAAAGTGTAGGCATGTCCAGTGTGAAAGAGTCTGGGCAAACTAATCACCATCCTTATATGTAAGAATAATATCAGATGCATTTTATAAATTTTGAGAATAAATTATAAATTTTGACAATTTTGAGAAGAAATTCAGAGTTGCTTTTGAAAATTTTACTTGCTCATATCTTCCTATGATTGAGACAAATTTGCTTTTTGCATTTATTCTGATGAATGAGAAAACTAAGGAAAGTTCAAATTTTGGTATTTAGCATTAATAGGCAAATTTTAATAAGTATACCTTTCTGCAAAGCACTGAATCTTTTTATTCTTTTGAACAATCCTGATACCGGTCGTGAAAATGGTGATGCACCAAGAATTTAATGTGGCCTAATTTAGTGACTTATTATATTTTTGTAATTAATTTTATTTATTTTAAATTGATTGTACACACACATACATATATATTTATGTATGTATTTTACATCATTGTCTATCCCAAGGTTCTTCCACCACCTTGTCACCCATGGGCCATCATCTTATTCTCTTGTGCCCATCCCTCCCCTGATTTTAAACCCCACCCCTGCTCTATGCTTCAGTTAATGACCGATACTATTTTACTATGGAGTACTAAAGACTCAGAAAATAGTTCTTGTATGGAAAATAGTTATTGTACACATAAATAAATAATAGAAGTATTTTTGAAACTATCATCATTACAAATCAGGCTGACCTCTATATTTTCTGTAAGAAAAATAATTATCTTGTCTTTATGTAGCAGTATGTTTTGAGATACTTTTTCCTGATATTTTGGTTATTATATGGTATTTTTTCACCCATCTCCTCTTCTACTAACCCCAGCCCCAATTCTGAACTTCCACCTTAAAAGAGGAACAAAAATGCAGAAAGTCAATAAGTTGATTTTTGGGTTTCAAACACAAAGGTAAAAAAATTAATTTTAATAAACACATAAGTTAATGGAAAAATCCAAGGTGCATCTACTCTCTCAGCATTGATTTTTCAAGCTCATTAAAAAAATTAATTGATGGGAAAAGGACAAAAAGTAGAGGATGAAAGGCAGATGAGTAAAAGAATAAAGACAGAACATTTATGGATTAGTGCATCACTTGATAAGGGATCCTGTGTACCTATTTCTCCAACCCTTGGATTAATGGGGATTAACAAAACAAACACATAAACTTTGTATTGTAGTCCAAGAGAACGGATATTTTCAAGTAGAACTAACTTTATATATATATATATACATATATATATACATATATATGTATATATATAGTCTATGACTAACTTGTGTATATATATAGAATATAACTACCTTTTATATATATAGAATATAACTTGTATATATATAGAATATAACTAACTTGTGTATATATAGAATATAACTAATTTGTGCATTTATATATAGAGAGAGAATAGATTGTACATCCCCCCTTACCCTTGCATGCAGAGGAAAAAACAGGGGAAAAAAAGACTAGAAAAGTTGTTTGATACAGCTCCCAAATACTGTCCCCATTACAAACACATACCAGCTAGAGAGCAGCAGGTTTTTCCATTGAACTGAGAGTGGCACAGATACTGTGCAGAGAACCAATGGATTGGAGAAAGGCTTGTATTGATGATTTTCAGCCAACAATTGCATAAGCTGATGACAGACCAAGAGAAAGTATGTATTTCATGATGGAAGTTAGTGGGAAGTGACCACTAAGAACTGTATAAAAGCTGACTGTGTGATAATCTGAATATAAAAAGCTACATACAAATTGCAGTGTTGCGTTTATAAGGAGAAGGGTAACTGAAATGATTGCAATTACCCTTAATTGACCAAAATTAATTTTACTTCTCAAAAAGGGGGTGGGCACAGAATAGAAATTAAGTATATTTGTAAAAAACATATAATAAAGTTGGCTATTTTATATACTCAAAGTCAGACCCTCTGCACTTATTATACAAAGTACAGTTGAAAAATTAAAAGTTCTATGTTTTTGTCAGTTTACCTAAGTTAATTTTAATGCTTAATTTATCTCTGCTGCCCTACAACCTACAAGGATGTTACACTTATTGTAATATCCAGTCATCTAGTAGTAAGTACACCAGCCCTTAGAAGTTTGTTGTTAGCTATTCTGCTTGCTGTAATTTCTTAAGATGACCCACACTGGAATTTGCTGTAAATTTGACCACTTCAGACATTTAAGTGTGTAAGTTTTCTGAACTAGGACTCTGTCCATACCTAAATCCTGGCTATTCTGACTGGTGATATTTAGAGCAAATACCCTTGAGTTCTGATTCAGCATGAGTCAGTGGAAAAGGAAGAGTGAGAGAAAAGGAAAAAAGAAGAAATGGATATTCTGAGTACTTTGCAGGGACTAGTATAAACATCTCTTAGAATAGACCCATTATGCTTCTACTTATCCTCATCTCTCTTGCACTTTTTTAATCCTTCCATTACTAAATATGTAATCTGTTCTTGCAGTCTGACCAGTAAATCATGCATAATATTGTGATCATTGCCCTTCAAACATGAGTTTTATGACCGTTCAAGATGACTCCTTGTTAAGTAGAAATAGCTAGCTTTATTACTACTTTTTCACAACTTCTGTTGTTGTATATTAACATTTTTTGATGCAAACTTCACCCAGTGTGTTAGTACACAGATGCTGAGTTTTATGTGATAAATATGTGACTACCAATTATTAGAATTAGGGCCATAGACTATAGCACAAGTACCTGTGTATAAAAAGACTGAACAGTCCTAACCTTGTTTAATTGGACAAGGGGTCCCAACTTTTCTGCCCCATGTGGCTGACAGTATCTTGCATAATCATGTACTGGAGGCAAATGAACAATCCTAATAAGTCAAATGATTCACAGTCTTCCAGAATCACTGGCTAAGTATGGGAACATTTAAGAACAAAGCCCAGGGCACCATTTAAAGGGTAAAGGGTGCAAGATTTACAGATTAAAGAATCTTTGAATAAAACAAAGGGTGAAAAGGGAATGCCTATGTATTTTACTTAATCCATTTATCTGTCATCATTGAAAAGCCAATTTAAATTAAGCTTATTAAGCTTATTTCTGGTGTTAATTAGTAGTAAAGATAGATAAATCCTTTCTCCAGTGACTTGGATTAAGTGGTAAGAAACTACCCCTGGAAGACAAAGGCCAACTGCCCTAGAGTAGATATATATATTGAAAGAAGTACACATTTTATCAGATTTTCCATTATTAATCATGTTAGAAGAAAGCATGACTCCCATAATATTTTCGTCTTTTCTCCTCATGAAGGTACTTTACTAGTGTTTTCAACTTAAAGGGATATAAGAAAGCCAATAAAAATACATTAATTCTTAGCATTCATTCAGTTCCTTCCATTTTTCTCTTCTTACCTCCCTCTTTTCCTCCCTTCTTCCTTTCTTCCTTCCCTTCCACAACACAATATATATAAAGTAACTAACCTCATAATTCAAATAATGTAAGTAAAATTGTTTCTAAATAACTAAGTTGTCCAGAAAATGACTGAGTTATTTGTTTTGTTAATTATGAGTTTATTTCTAAAATAAATACTAGTTCATTCCTATTTGGGGCAAGATCTATTATTATTCTTGATGATTAGCTAGTTGTAAATGTGGTAGTAATAATAGTAATAGTCAAAATAGTTGACATTTTATATAATTTTTCACTGTACCCTTATGAGGATAATTTTATTTTCTACACTTCACAGGTAAAGAATTCAACACTTAGAACTTCCCACAGCAATTTATTCTTAGCTGTATCACCTTCTTTTACTTGATTACTTTAAATTAATTTCATGTTTCCTAATGTCCACTTCTCAGATAAAAATTAAATAATTCTATGTGAAATAGCTTTTGCTTCAAATTAAATAATATAAATTATGTATGATGAAATGAAATGAATATATTTTAAACCCTAAGTGAAATACATATGTAATATTATATTAGTAAAAATAATCATGTCCACTCTGTTAGGGGAATTTAATAATTCAAGCTATTTTATTTAAAGAGAAAGTTTTTGTTTTGGGGGAATTTTGGAGGGGGAGATTTTTTTAATTGGACATTTTTATTTACCCATATTTTTTGACAGGTCTTAAAAATGGAACATTTTTTTGTCTCCATTTTAAGGACCTATTAAGATTGAAAACAAAATATTAGTACTTATGAAATGCTAAAAGTATTAAGACAGTGTATTGGTGAATATGAATATATACATGCACTTTTACATAAATATTTGTAGAAATAGATATAAGCATAATATGTATTAGTGGTAATGATGTATACATGCATTATATGATATGCAAATTTATGATATATGCATATACATTCTCAGCTGTGTGTCTATTTGCCTGTTTGTATACTTAGATGTGTGTATGTATATATATATAATATATATATATATATAATTGTATATGTATATATACATGGCAAATTTCATTCTTATAATCTGTGGGATTTAACTATTATTTTCTCAGTTTTATATATGAAGGAACTGATATACAGAAAGTTTTAATGATTAGACCAATATTATACTATGGAGAGTGGTAGGTAGAAAAAGTTATAATCCAGCATTTATTTTCTTAAGTATACATTCTATTCCCATCATATAAGGAGCATTACAATATAAGCTCTCTAGGAATTACAAAAGGAAGTAAAATTTATCTTTCAAAAATCCTATTACCCAGACTATTGGTTCTTTCATGTACTATATAATATCATATTTCTTCTCTACAAATATGAAAAAATTCATTTATTCAGGAGAACAAATTATATAAAGTATGTAAACTTAAACATAAATGTGGATGTACATAGTTTCAACGCCTTCATTTGGTAAGTGACAATAAGTGCATTTTTAAACATTAAATAATTAAAGGAGACACTAAAAATGAGACACTTCAAAACATTCAGAGGGAGAAACTCAACTAAAAATATTTGCATGAAATTTTGTATTTCTATGTGCCTTAGAAGGGCCCTAAATCTCTATCATCAGTGTTAGTCATTTGTACTGATTTCTGCTGTCTTGTTGTTCCTGACAAAAATTGTAAAATAATTTCAAATGTTTGATGCATTACACATTGTTTTCTTATTTCTTTTGGAGATGACATTAAGTCTAGAGAAAGTAGAACTTTTAAAACTATTGACAACTGAAAAAGAGATAATCTTAGTCTTTCTGTGATAGCATGGTCTTTGGTATTTTGATTTTTCCCACGTGAAAAGCATATGGAATAGTTTATGGTAAAAATTTTCTTTGGAAAGAAAAAGGGAGTAGTTGTTCCCTAGACATTTGATTAGGTCATTTTGAGTACAGTCGCCATCAATGACCAAATGTATTAAGAAAGAGACTTTCATAGCAGGTTTTGGTTATTTCATATATGCAGATTATGCATGCCAGCAAATTTAAGAGGTCTTTGCCTTCAAATGGATGAGAATTTGAAAAGAGAGATTAGATTTTCATTAGTATTATAGTATTGTGCCATAAAATGAACCTGGAAAGTTCCATATTTACAAACATATTTAAGAGGGCCAGCCTGAAGATCAGATCCTTTTTGGTTAGTAAGACCCAAATAAGGTACTTTGAGCATATTTACTTCTAAAAGAATAGAGTTGAAATATTAATTAAATTTCTCCATTGCAAATTTTTAGGTTTTGTTTTACGGTCACTGCTCCTAACTAGTAGTTACATAAAGGGAACAATAAGGCATAGACTCTACCAGCCCCTATCATTTATATGTTTAAAACTAATTCTTATTCTTTAATTGGGATTCAGCTTTACCAGACAGGTTTTACTTGGCTTGGCAACATTTTTATTTAAATAAATGCAGAGGTTTAGGCCAAACATGGTGGCACATGACTGTAAGCAGTAGCCTAGGAAACCGCGGTGGAGACCAGGGATCACCGTTCGAGTCCCACCCCAGGGCAACAGAGCTAGACCTAATCCCAAAAATATAGCTGGGTGTGGTGGCGCACGCCTGTAGTCCCAGCTACCTGGGAAGCTGGGGCTGGAGATATCTTGAGTCCGTGGAACCCCAGGGAATATGAGCCTGCGGTTCCACAAACAAAAACAGCTAGACTTAGTCTCAAAAATAAAAACAAATGCAGAAATTTAAGAAACATAAAATAGAAGATTCACTTTATTCTAGATACTGCAAGGAGGGGTAGAACCTAAATATCTAGCTATATCTGTTCCAAATATTAGCTAAAAGTGGACTAATCCTTCTTATATCAGTAAATAATATTGACAAATTCCCAAGATTTTATGTAATTGCCATTTTTAAAGTACAAAAATATAGATATCAGATTTTTTATACATTTAATTTTCAGTAATTACGGACTATAAAATATAAACAAAAAGAAACAGTTTGACAATTATTAAACCAAATCAAAGAGGAGAAAATACAAATTGTATCTTGAAAAAGGAGAACTGTGTACTTATTTCTTAGTCTTAAAAAAAGACTATTAGACTACAAAATCTATGTTCAAATGTAACCCAGTTGACATATTAATCAATATTTACTATGTAAAATATTGTGCATATATTCATCAGAGATGAAATTGCTCTTGTCAAGTACATATATTTGATAGTTTAATTTCATTCAAAAGATTGTGAATGTTTCTTTTTCTCATTCTAAGACACCGTAATGATGTGAATTAAAATGACAATAAATGACAGTCACAACAGACTTCTCTATAAGGATAAGTTAATCATCTCAAACATACGTATATATAAGGATAAGTTAATTAGTCTCAAAAGATTATTTTAATAATATAATTACAAATTTAACAATCTTTTTGTTTTAGAACAGATTTAAATTTTCCAAATTATTGCAAGAAATTTCCATTATATTCTATACCCAACTTCTTTTATCTTTGATATCTTGTGCTAGTGTACTTATTTTGTATAATTAAATAATATTATTACATTATTATGTTGTTATACTTCATTATGCAATATTGTTACATTATTAATGAAATTTCATATTTCCTCACTTGTCCCCTCAGGTTCTTTTTCCTGATTCTGGTCCCTATGCAGGATATTACATTACCTTGATTTATCCTGTCTCCTTAGACTTCTTTTGATTGTGACAATTTCTCAGACTTTCACTTATTTGTTTAATCATTGATTTGTATCTTCATAGGCTCATGGATTCTGTTTTACTTTTAGTTCTAATTAAATAGCTCTTAATTCTGTTAATTAAATCATTCAGAATTTGGCCATGGGAAGCTCTTCAGTTGGCTCCTATATTCCATTGCTAAACTACCCATTACTGTGAGGTTTTATTTTTAAACACTTTCTTACTTTTATGCACAAGTTAATGTCCACTACAAGATATTCCAAGTCATCTTACATGTTTCTTGATCCACTCCTAGAATTTGTCATTTCTTTAAAGAACCCAGATTCCTTTCATTGGAGGATGATACTAAAATCCTAGCCCTTGGGCTAGGCATACTCATTCTGCTAGGGTATCCTTGCTTCTAGTCCCTTTCAATTGACAAAGTGATGTATATTTATACATTAATGTTTCTATAAATGTGTATGTAACCATATGTATCTACATTAAGCAAAATATGAATTCCTAGCGATGCCTCCAATAACCCATTAATTATCACATTAATCTATAATCTTTCACTTCAGCAGTGATAAAATTGAATATGCCATCTGCTGTGCATTTACGTAATTGTTCAATTGCTGTTGATTATGTGGTGATTTCAGATGGCATTACTGAGAACAGTAATAGCATGTGGAATACAGTGCTTATGTTAGAGGGTTTTGTGTGTGTGTGTGTGTGTGTGTGTGTGTGTGTGTCTTTAAATCTCCACTCTTTCTAAAGTGCTAAGTCTATATTAGAGGGTGTGTGTGTGTGTGTGTGTGTTTAAATCTTCACTCTTTCTAAAGTGCTGTCTATATTTCTTACCTTTTTACATTTTAGAAGAACACAGTTTTAGGAAAAGCAGAAAAACAAAAGAGCGGTACCTGCATAGTCACAGGTAGACAGTTTTGGGAGAAGAGTTGCCGGTACTTTTTTCTTTTACTCCCTTCAGTAAAAATGGCTTATACTTTTGTAGTACATTTAGATTCTTTAGTTACATTCTGCACTCCATTCTAAAATCCCCAAATTCCTTAAATCGTGTTTTAATTTTTTATGTATTTCGATATATATATCTATTATGTCTGTTGAGGTGATACTGTATTATGTCTCTTGGCTTACAACCTAGTGTATTTTAGGGGCAAAGGTTCATACTTTCTCAAGTGTGCCTATTACCACACCACTGCAACCACCAAGGCTCCAATAATTCTCCACCATAGTGCAATGGTTCTCTCCTCCTTTCATTCTCAACTTCCACTTTCAACTTTAGTAGCCTGAGTTCTAGGCTCCAGATTTCAATGCCTTCTTTTAGCTTGGTATTTTCTGTTCCTTTACTTTGTTCCTTTGTATTTTGCATATGAATGAAATCATCCTGTACTAATCTCCAATTTTCTGCCATGTTGCCTTGTTCTTGGTTCCTGGGATTGAGTGATATAGGAATCAAATGTGTTATCAAGTATTTGGAATAATTTTAAAAGATTTTTCTACACCTATCACTATAACTATATATAGTTATATAGGAATACATAGTCCTCAAAAATCTTCTCCTTCATGTTAGCGTTTTAATTGTAAAAATTACTGAATACCAATTAATTTGACTACTGTAATTTTTTAACCAACTATGTTTAGGTTCAAATCTGTTATTTATACTTCTCTGATACAAACAAGGAGGGCCCAAGCTAAACGTATGGAGTAGGTAGTAAGGGTTCATTAATAAAACAATGATAGCCAGTAGTCTTGGTATACCTGATTTCAGGTAAGTAACTAGACTAATTTAGCCAGACTGATATTTTGGTAAAGAAAGACATTTTTTATTCTTTTTTGCCAGAACCAAATAGCCACTTTTTTTCACTTTTTTTTTTCATGTTCTAGTCACACTGTCAAGTGAATTTACAATATGCTAACACTTCTGTACATTTTTTAAAAGGTCTTTCTGTTTTGTTTCTAAGAATGAGAATTCCAGGAATGTCCCTAAGGAGAGATATACTTGGCAGATGGAGCCTCTTGGCATTTCTTAGATCCTGCCGCCTACTCATATGGCCAACTTGGGTGCCACTGAAATCTGACTGAGGTCTGCTTTCCTAGGTGTAACTCTGGACTTAAGGGGAAAGAAAACACTTATAGGTGAAGGCTTCTCTCTTCAGATGATTTTTCCCTTGATGACTTGACAGAGTCTTTGTGTTGACTTTCAAACCACGTGTCCACGTTCTTGGGGCCACCCCGCAGTGAAGATGAATGCCAACGATACAACTCAGTAATTTGTAAATGGTCTAGGGCATCCTTTTCCTTTTTTACAATATGACTTGTTAAAAGTGGTAATAATAATACAATGATAATTTTGTATGTCAACGTGACTGAGCTTAGAGACTTGGTGAAATTGTCCTGGGTGTTTCTGTGAATGTGTTACTGAATGAGATTCCCATTGAAATTGGTGGACTTTGTGTAAAGCATGTTGTTTTCCATAATGTGGTGGATCTCATCCAACCGTTTGAAGAACAAAGACTGCCCTCCTGTGAGCAAGAAAGAAAGCCACAGTAGCTGGCCTCCAGACTTAAACATCAGGTTTCCTGGGTCTTGAATCTGCTCATGTACCCTGCATATGTTAAGTTTACCAGCCTCTATAAGCTTGAAAGTCAATTCCTTATAACAAGTTTCTTAATATATGTACTAAGATATGTATATATTATATATATATATATTGTTTATACTATACCTGTAATATAATTCATATCTGTATCATTTTCACATTTAACTTAATTTGTAAGGTGAACTTTCTGGGTAATGTATCTACAAAGTCCTTATGAGGGGGAAAATATAAACTATTAGTATTACATTTTACTGATAAGAAGAACTTTGAGGAGATAATCCAAGTTGCTCAAAACCCTGTAGGGTTCAATAAACAAAAGAGAACCTATTTAAACTCAGGATTTCAGACTTCTAGGATTGCTTTGAATTTACTACACCAGATCTTTAACTGATAACGATGAAAATCTTAGTGACCCATACAAATTTAATTAAAATGTGAAGGAGGGAGTCAGATATTAGTGTGCTTTAATGACCCACAAATGATTTCAGTATTGATCAAAGTTTGGAAGCTACTACTTACTTTTGTCATAATTTAGCCTGATATTCTTTTTTCAGGATATGTTCCTAAGACACCATTAATATATATTCTCAGTGGTTTCCTGTCATGAATTTTATTTGTAGAAGTGAAATGATATCCCTAACTATAAAAACATAAAATTAAATGTAACTAGTAAGTTTTTAATTAGTGAAATCACCTACCTAGAAACATGTAAAATAAATTGACATTTAGAAGCCCTCTGAGAACAATGATTGAAATTCTTCCCTTCTTAGTTTTGGTTAATCTGGTTATCAAGGAAAACGAAGAGGAAAACAAAAATGCAAATCCTGAAACGACTTCAAATTTCTAAGCCAAAACCACTGTTTATTTCTTTTGGGAGCTGTTTTCAAAGTTAACTCCTTATCTTATTCTCTTATTATCATCTCTACTCTTGTGTGTGTGTGAATGTGTGTGTATGTATTTCAAAAGAAATTTTGTTAATCAGATAAGACGAAAACAAACAACTTTTGCTATCAGTGAATATGAATGAAGGCTATGGATATCAAATATGCGACTGTGTTTTTTTGTAAATCAGGAGTCCAGGAATTCAGGTATAGTTTGGCAGGGTTTTCTGTGCCCAGTAGGCCAAGAGAATCCTATTCAGAATACTCCAGGAAGTCTGCCCTCATTGGAACCAGAGACTGCTATGATAATGCTTTTGAGGTTGTCCAAGTAGAAAATTCAGTCGAATGACCACGTTGCCCATCAGCTACAGGTTTGTTATCAACAACTAACTTCAAAGCTGCTGGCTCTCGTTAAAGGGGTAAGTGTGTTTAAAAAACAATAACAAAAATAAAAACCTCCTTCTTAATGGTTCTGGGCAGGTAGACCTTCTGAAAGAGCCAGAAATTGGTAGCAATGAGGATAATATTCAGTGAGTGCAATAAGAGCAGGTTGGTATCTTGCAAATAGTCAATTAGAGGATAATCCTTAGAGCAAGAATACAATTGGGTCTTTACTTGGGTCTGGTAGATTCTTCAAAACAATTGGCCACCAAAGTTCTAAAAAGTAAGGAAATAGCAGTGAGAATCTCCAGATGATTTATAAAAAAAAAAAAAAAGTCTCCTGAATATATCAGCTTTTCAAGGAGATTGGGGTGTGGTGTGGAGGGAGGACTTTTTTTTTTTTTTTTTTTTTTTTTTTTGGTTAAGTATACATTTTGGCAGGTTGGTTACATTCTTCAAAATAACATCAGTTACATTTCAGTATTAGGAAAAACACATTTGTATCAGTGGCAGATCACTTAGCAAATGTAATATGGGAAAACTTACTATACTGAAAAAACATTCTGCTCTTGAGGTACATTTTAGGAGACCTTTAGGATACATCGTTTTAGTATGGGTACAACTAAATTCCCTTGAATGTGATCCAAGTTAAATTGGTTTTCTACTGCATTCTGTTCTAGGGTGACTAGGGATTATAGAATTGGCTTCAGATTAAGGGCTAGAAAATACATTCTCTTGGCTCGGCTGTTAACTAATTGCAATTTAAATTCTCTCTGTCTCAATTTCCTCTCCTATTTATAAATGGACATGGATATACTTTCTTTGCCATACTGCTGTAGGTTAATGTAAGGGTCAAATATGAATGTTCTTTGCCAAAAATAAAGTCTGAGGTATCATTTTTCAAGTAAATGTTCATAAAAATGTACTTTTACCTCTGTTTAAGAATGTAGAGAAAAGCACAGCTGCAAACCTCAATCCAAAAGATGAGATAAGCAGGGCTACCCATCTGTGGATGTCTGTCTCCAACAAGGAACTTACCTACTGACAAGGGCCGGGAGACAGACTCCCTAAGCCACAGTCCAAAACTATATGGCAAAGAAGCAGCAAAATGTAACTAAAACCAAAATGGAGGTAACAACCAGCAAGAAGGATGGATGAAGTACTGATAGGCTCCAAAGGAGTTGCATGGAATGTACATCACAAAGTCAAGAATGGAAATCTAAGCAGCACGGTCTACTGAGCCCCAGGAATGTAGATCCTTTCCCAGAAAAAGGACAATGCTTAAAAAAAGGAAAAGGCTAATGGTCTAATCATGGTTGAAGAAACAGCAATGAGAGAGGAGATGGAGTGACAAGAGGGGGGGTAAAGGTGGGAGAGAGGGAAGTGGGGATCAGGGTGGGCATAACCAAGGAGATCAACAACTATGCAAATAAATAAATGAATGAATGAATGAATGAATGAATGAATGAATGAATGAATGAATGAATGAATAAACAAAATTTAACAACAGCAACAGAAAAAAGAATATAGAGAAAAACAGCTACTGCTTAGGCCATGCTTTTGAAACAACGGAGCATATGCTTTATGTGTGAACTTGTGTGCATATTGGTTTGTATTTTGTGCAGTGTACTTTGTGGCTTGCTAAAACATCACAGGAAAACATACTTTTATATGATGTGAATGTCCCATGAATATTTGGGCAGACGTGTGGTGTATTAATAAATAATTAGTATGTCTACATTAAATTTTAGCATACAATTTTCTCCTTAATATTAACATGATTACTTTTAATGAGTAATTTTAACTAGTGGGAGATAGCTTCAACTATACTTTAGCTATACTTCCAAAATTCCTGAGGAGCATATATTTATGTTTAGATCTGCTCTTAAGTACAGTTAGGTTAATGGCTGAAGAAAGCCTATCACTGTACAAAATTTGAATTCTTCAATTTGTTTTATGAGACCTTCAACAATATTGGATCAATTTATCTATTGAGTCTCATTTTCAGTACATCTATTACTCAGTCTGTGTTCTACATGGTGCAACTCTACCTACTTCTTATGTAAAGACTACTGGATATATTAGTATTTCATAAGATTTGTTCCATGATATTTTATCATGCTTGCTTTGAATTAGAATAGCTTTGGCCTAGGTACTTTAAGAATGAAAAGAGGACTATTTAATGTGTGTGTTCTATATAAAAAACAGAGATTGAAATGGTGCCAGCCACTCAGCTGTTCCATTCTTCTATCCCCGACTTCTGGGTCTCTGTGCCACAAGCTTTAAGACCTGGGCATTATTTTCCTCAGTGGCGAAAGTTTTCTGCGTATAGGATATGAGTTTTCTTATACCATGATTTGTCTGTCAGCGTCTCACTTTCCCTGTATGTTTAGAAATAAAGTCACAAGAGGACTGTCCCAGGAAGTCTTTCTAGCAGGATAGATGTTTACACATGTTGTTGTGTATACCAGTGTTTCCTTCTTATCACTACCTAGTAATTCCAATGTACGGGTATGCATGAATTTATTAATTACCTGTTAATGGACATGTGAGTGGATTCCAATGCTGAGCTGGACCAAATAAAGCTGCAGTGAATATTCATGAGAATATAATTTCACTTTTCTTGGATTGATGATTTCAAGTGGAAATAGTGATCAAGTTGGAAGTTTTCGCATGACTTACAAAGAAACTCCCAACAGGTTTTCAAAATTAGAGTTACCATGTTATATTCTGAACTACCGTCAATGCACGAGAGTTTCCATTGTTCTGAGTACTTCCTAACAGTATGTTCATTTTAACCCATTTGGAAAGTAACTTTTTGTGCTTTTCAGTTTGCATTTTGTTGATAAAGCATTCAGTATCTTTTTAGTCATCCATATTGTTTTGTAATGTATCTATCACCATCACATATTTTGTCTATTATTAACTTTTTTGCCTATTTTTCTTATTGTACACACAGTGACAAGTCTTTTATCAGACATCTAGTGCAAATATTATCACTAGGTTTGTTATTTGTAGCATTTAGAGTGATAGTGCTTCTCTCATCTTAATATTTGTTATATCTATTTCTTAGTCAATCTTGTCTTTTGTTTGTAGTGATTATTTTATTTTTTTATAAATGTCAACTTATTTTACATTTCTGGATACTTGATGCTGAAAATGTCATGGTTAAAAATTAAGGTGTTGATGGGAAAATCTATTTGGTTTCTCTATATTCACAAAGTTGTACAATTTTAATATAAGTTTACAAAGTTAAAAGTCCTGAATGCTGTTTATATAGTAGGATAGGTAGGATAAGCATGATGCGTATTTATTTTTATGCTATATTGACTTTGAAATAATTCATGTTTTATTGGGGTAGTATTATATAAGATTCAGGTGTGCATCATTAAAAAAAGAAACAAATGTATATGTATTATATTAAGTTCACCAATACAGCTAATTCTATCCTTCACCATATAATTGAATATGTTTATACATTTCCCTCTTTACTTTCCCTTTTGGTATCAGTCTTACCTTCTAAAAGTATATATACATATATATAGTCATTTATTCATTTTTTCTTTAACCTACAAGAGTGTTTAATACAGTATTTGTCTTTGTCTCACTTCCATTTGATTTATAAGTATATATCTAAAATCATCACATTAAAGATACATCATAGAACTAGGTCTCTTAGAAACTATGGCATTAAAGGGCATATAACTAAGTTCTACTATATTAATAAGTATTATAAATGAAATAAAATGCTGGTATTTAAAATTATGTTTATTGAGATAATGTTGGTTTGCAATACCATATATGTTTTAGAGGCAGTGCTGCATACCTCTACAAATTTGTGCTATCATTCCATACTTACTATCACTCCACAATCTTCCACCATAGATCTTTGGACTTTTTTTGCTCACCTTCTTGTAGCTTTAGATTTTTTACAGATGTTGTTGTGATAGATTGGGTAGGATTCCCTATGTGCTGTATTGTGTTCAAAACTGCCAAATAGCAGTCTATATTTAATTTTAAAATGTCTAGATTAAAAATGCCCTTATACTGCCAAATAATAATTTACATATTGTATTAGTAGGATTGTAAAATATTTGAAACCATATATGTTTTTTAAGATTTGTTTATGTTATTTACAAGATATGCCTATGACCACTTCTCAAATCCCCATATTAAGTGAAAATATATATATTCCTTCATAAATATAAATATCTTTACTATATATCTAATCCTTCATATATATATGTGTGTGTATGTATGTATATATGAATATCTTTACTATTTCATTACTTTAAATTTTTTTTCTAACAAATTATCCTAGATATTACAAAATACTCAGCGTATTATTTGTGTGTGTGTACTTTTATGTGGGAGTAGAAGGAGAAAATAAAATTAGTTTTAGTCACCACAGCCGCCATTCTTGTAAAGAAATGTTGGGGGGGGAAGCACAAAGACTTGAAAAATACAAGGTTAGGAAAAGGAGAAAACCATGAGGGCATTCCTGAGGCAACTTGCTGTAGCCTTCTTCACAGCTGATCCTCACAGACTTACTGCTGCTTTTCATTTGAAAGGAGAACCATCATGCTTCTCTCCTAGCTTATATTTAGGTTATATCCTCCCAACAGGCACTGACTCAACTTATTCCCTGAAAGCTAAGACAAGTTCACATTTTGCAAATGTACATTGGTAAGAACTTCCTTTTCATTTCCTGTTAGCTCTTTGACTGGTGTGAAATCAGGACAGGTAAAATTGCTTTTCCCCAAGCTGTTTCAATATAGGTAATAAAGGAATCACTGTTACTGATGGTGATTGACTTTATTTCATGTGGCATATAGGGTTTTCTCAAAATATGCTTTCTACACAGAGTATATATTCAGTCCAGAATCCCACTTTCATGTCTTTTCCCCGTAGTTTTTTCAGTGAAACTTGTTCAGTTAGTGGAAAATAAGAAAATTGCCTTGATTATTATTCTCTTATGTTTATTTACCTATGGATGTGATTATTGAAGTTTAATTCAATAGGTTATGACAACTCTTGATAAATTAGTAGAGGGAAAAGTCTTTGGGCTTTAAATAAATTCACTCAAATATTTTGTTCTGGTCCTATCTTCTTCCTCAGTATTCTGCAATTGAGTGAGAAATAGAAAACAAAGAGGGTCCAACTGTCTGTTTTTAATGGAATAAAGTAAAACTCTAGCTAGGTCAATCTAAGTCACTTTAGAATATGATGTTAGCAGAATTTATAAGGAAAAAATATTTACAAGGATTTGGTGGTAAATGCATTATTATCGCTAATTGTTTATTCTCATACCCAGAGCAAAACGTGAAGCTATTCAAAGTTTAAATGATGGTCATGGTTCAAGGTTCCTCACCAGTGCATTTACAGTTTCAAGACTCTGGCTCATAGTATAATAACATGGTTTATTAACCATGTTATTAAGGAGTAATTGGGGGAAAGGAGAGTTTGTAAGGTCATCCTTACAGTCCTACCCCAGATAGTGTCTGCAGTGTCCAGTAGTCCAAATCAAATGCTACTCATGCAAGATAGCAATGTCTCTTTAACAAGAGCTTGAAGTTGGTGACATACAGATAAGTGGCCAGGATCCAACTCAGGGTGGCAACTGGAGGTAGTCATGGGTGATGTTGCTAAGAGAGCACTGGAACTGTGCCGCAGAAATCTGAAAGCTGAGCTGGGCTCAACAGCACCAGGAGGTATTGCCAGACATGCTGAAGACAGGGGTGATGGTTAAGTGTTGGAGTGGAGGACTAGAAGAGGTATATAGTTCTTAGGTTGGCCTGACTCAGGTCAACAGAGCTGGTCACAGGTCACAAGTCAGCAGTTGGCAATGTGGATCAAGCACCAATGTTGCAACTCTTTTTAGAGATGCCGAGAATAGGCCAGCAGGGCCTGTTATCAGGTGATGTGGAAGCAAAGCCACAGGAAGGAGCAGCAGTCCCATAGTTGTTTGAAGTGATATTAGGTTTTGCAGGTCTTCTAAGGTCTCAGTTTATACTCCCTTCAGAGTACCCACCTTTCAAACCTGATTGTTCCATTTTCAATACCAACTCTGTTTCCAAGACTTAATTGGCACCAGTGTGAGCCTAAAAGTGATTAATCCAACTTCAAAATTGGTACAGAATTTAAAACCAAATCTGCACCACTACATCCAGCCTGACCTGCTCTGAGATTGATGGTCTTGTAGCAGATATGCAGCAGAAGGCTCAGTGAAGCAGAGAAGCTTGTGGCTGCTGAGGCAGTCTGCAGCAGACCTGAAGTGTTAGTAGGCTCAGCCTCCCCTCCCCCACCTTCACAGTGTAGTGGAGCTGGAAGTTCACTCAGGTAGTCAGAAGACAAGCTGCTGGCAATGCCACAGTCTGATCAAAGGGCTATCTGCTGATTTATATGGCCCTGGTTCAGTGTGGCCTACCCCCCCCCACCCCCACCATGATTTATACTGGAACTAGTCTAGTTCTATTGCCATTGGAGAACCAGGATCATGAGGGCTTCTCTTAGAGTAGGGGGATGCTATTGTATGCTGTCATGTGACCTGTAAATTTCCTCCCTGAGAGAGAACTCAACTCCTCCTTTTCACTCTCAGTAAACTAGGTCATGTGAGAAAACTTTGACTATGGAATGTGAAGGACTGAAACTGTAAGACACTGCATGGTTCCAGCATTCTTCTTCCTTCTTTACAATGAAAACAAGATTTGCAGCAACATGATTGGAAGTGGGGGCGGTTATGCTAAGCAAAGTAAGCCAGAAGAAGAAAGACAAACACTGGATGGTTTCATTCATATGCAGAATATGGAGAAGTAAACAAAGTGAGACAAAACCAAACAAAAAAATTAATTTTGGAATTATAAAACTCAGGCTACAGGGGTGTGGGAGGGTGCAGAGAGTGGAGAGCACAGAACAAAGGAGGCATCATGGATTATGATATAGGTTTCTGGGTATTTAGTTCTGGGCGTGGTGTGGGAATAAATCAATACATCGCTGCAGAGCTAAAAACCTATACCTAAGTCATATATACTGCTGTATAGTAACATCACTTCACAAAGAATAATACAATTATTTAAGATACATAAGAATTCTTCCAGATTGGATTCTGCAATGAAAGTAAACTGTGAAGGGGAAGTAACATGAGTGAAAAATAGATGTTTCTCTTAAGCCACTAAGATTTCAACTGTTTATTATTTGCAAAATAACTTAGCAAATTATTAGCAAAATCAGTATAAATGCAAAATGAACTAAAACATTAATATGAGCAGTGGAACCTCTCACACATATTCTATATACACTTTTTCCCTTTTCTCCTTTTTAATTTTTCATTTAGGCTGTATATATATATATACATACAATTATACATAAAATTTTGATTATCCACAGTAAAATCAAATGTTTTAAATAATTTTAGAATTGGCCATTTAAAAACACTAAACTCTCTTAAGTTAAAACAGAAACTTGGAGAAGCTACTGCAGAGTTAACCTCAAAAAAATGAAAGAAACCAAATGAAAAAATGTAGATGGAGTCAATTAGATCACTGGAATTGCTACGGCAAGCAAAATGAAATTTTAATTTCCTACTTTGCTGAGTACTCAACTTTATTTTATGTCCCTCTCTCTATATTTTCTCCTCCCTTCGCTCTCCTTTTCCTCCTGATCTCCACCCCAGTCAGTAAAATGAGAGAAGCTTTATGTTTATATAAATTCATGATTATTTCCTTCTTATCACCATTATATGCACAGCAGTGAAAATAGTAATGCAACTAATCAAACTAGAAAAGTATATCTCTGTGCCATGCATGAGAAGGAAGTCAATAATTGTGCCTGATACTGATTACATGCTATGGTCTCTATTATATGTAATGACACCAATGATATTTTTTTTTTCTAGTCATGGAAGACAAAAGATCTTTTGCTTATTTAGTACCATGTCTTTTTTCCATTTTTCCGTTACTTAGGATATGATTTTCTGGATGGGCTGAGAATTCAGGACAGTTTGCAATCTTATGAGCAGTTATGATTATCATAATCTATCTGAGATTCACTTTTGAAGTTTCACAAATTTGATTCCTAAATTTTTCTTCAAAACATATAAAGTTTTTTTTCTTTAAGAGTTTATATTATATTCCTTGCTACACCTCACTGTTTCCAAGCTAGTGTTTATTCAATGGGATAATTAATTTTAGATATTAAGAAATAAATAATAATGTCCAATTGCATAAGTGTTATAGTGAATCAAAAGGAAAGTAAATGTTTTGTAATGAGTTTTTTACTATGCTGCTTTTTTAAGCTTCCCCTGGTAGTTAAAAGGAGATTTAAGTGCTTAAAATCAATTTATAGCAAGAACCTCTTCTTCCTTCCCTCTACATCCCCTTCTTCTTCCTCTTCTTCTCCCCTCCTTAGTCTTCTCTCTCTCTTTCTCTCTCACACACACACAAAAATACACACAAGATACAGCTAGTATCGCTTAAATTTCTTTGCTACTGTAGAAACAATGAATACAAGAATAAAGCACAATCTCTTTCTGTGTCTACCTGTGCCTTAGAAGTCAGAAATCCTCATAACATTACCTCTAAGGGAGAAATGAACATCATTTTTATAAAGCTGAATTGTTCCAGAGAGGTAGGCAATAAAAGTGAGTTTTTAATAGAAAGGAAGATGTAGCTGGTCCAAGAAATGCTTAGCTGAGACTTATGAAAGGGGCTTTGATATTACTGCTTATTACAGGGACCTCCATCCCTGTGACATATGTTAACCACATTGGGGATGTGATTGGAGATTGATGTAAGCTGTCAGAAGGAGGTCAATGAAGAAACTTGGATGATGTGAATCTCTGAATTTGGTAAATCCAGGGAGAACTACTACCCAAGGGGCAGTCTGCATCTCTGCTTGATTGCTATGTGAAATTAAAGAACCAGGAACAACGAGAAAATAATGGATTATTTTTCAGATATCATATAAACTTTGAAGTTTCTTTAATGTTTCATGGGGAAGAATTCCAACATTGACTGACAAATTATGTAGAAACTTAAGATATTTGATTTAGAAGGGTGAATTGTTAGGAAATTTGTAGATCTGAATAGCATGGTGAAAAATTAATTCCAGTTATGTATTGGGAAAATTGAAGACATATTCATACAACTAATTACCAAACTTAGAACTGGATGTACTTGACTTGGAGATAATGAGTATTGCCATGTTGGAGGATTAATAAATAGTGAGCAATCTCATAAAGCTGTATGAATTTGAAGAGAACCAGTGAACTGAGATGAGACTGTGTATGAAGGCAGTTTATAGAGTACTTTAAGACCTGCGAATAGATATATAGCTATTGGCAGAATGTTCACAAAGGAAAGATAAACCAAGCCTTTCAAGTTATTTTCTGATTCCCAGAAAACTACTAAGAAGTAAAGGTCATAGAATAGGATATCTCAGACTCTGGATTTCTTCCGTTTTTGGGTTTTTGTTTGTTTGTTTGTTTTTTGTTTTGCTTTTATTGAGGTAATATTGTTTAAACATTGTTGTTTGTACTTTAGTAGTTTGGGATCTGTCCCTCAGGTGTTGTTACTACAATATATCCACCACCAAAACACCTATATAATCAACCATAATCCATTGTGCTCCCTCCCTCTTATTTTGCTCTTTCTTCTCTGCCCCCACCCATCTGTCTGGTAGGTCAGCTCCATTATCAGCTTTCTAAGGCTAGTTCTTATTTGATTTTATTTGATCCTTTGCTTGACATTTCTATACTTCATATATAAGTGACTCCATTAGGTATTTGTCAGATTCTGAGTTTCAAAAAATATTTAACCATTTTTATCTGAAACAGGAACTCACTTTAGCCAAAACCCCAGTCTTCTGGTGTCTAAGAAGAGTGTTTTTCAAATTGATTTTTGTGACTTGTTAATAAATTATGAAACACACTTGGAAATCACTTCAAATATTTTTTTAAAAGCTCAAATACAATGTGCACAGTTGGATAAAATTGAGACATCTG